>JAOYNT010072487.1:0-13354 GCA_037575995.1 Lingulaulax polyedra | reverse complement strand
TTCGAGGAGACACGGGCCGAGAGACGGGTCGTCCCGCCCGAGAGACGAGGAGCGAGGTTCTTCAACGGACTGCTAGGTACCTCGCCGCGGAACCTCACAGTTTCGCTGCCTTGGCGGGCGCGGACGGGTATGATCGGGCGGTGTTTCTTCGCAAGGCAGCCCTGAGACCCGTGCCGCGCTGGGCCGTGGTGGACGACCTGGCCATCGACGCGCTCGAGGAGACACTCGGGGAGGCCGAAGAGGACCTCCAGCGCACGCTCGACGGCGGCTATCGCGAGATGGACCGGCTCCAGCCGGAGCTCGCCGAGTACCTCGCCGGGCAGGTGTCCAGCCGCAACGACGAGCTGGCCCAGTCGGTGGGCTACTTCCTGGCGGTCACCGTGTACCTCGCGTTCCGGGAGGCGTTCCCGACGCGTCTGACCACGGTGGACGAGTCGTCCCTGCAGCTCGCGCTCTCCACGCTGGACGTGGACGAGGAGCTGCGGCGCAACGACCCGACCGAGGTGCTCGAGAGCGACGACGTGGTCGCGATGGGGCAGCCCGCGCTCGTCAGCTACGTGCAGCACCACTTCGACGAGGCGCTCTCGCAGTCCGAGGGGGGCGCCGATCTCGACGCGTTCGACACCGTCTACCGCGCCATCCTCGTCGAGGTGATCGCGCTGAGCCACGCGGTGCGGGCGCCCAGCGGCACGGCGCAGGATCCCGCGCTCGCCTGACCCGTCAGCGCAGGTCGCGGATCCGCTGGCGCAGCCATCGATCGTCGGGGACCCGACGGAGGCCGCGCCGGTAGGCGTCGCGGGCCTCGTCGTCGAAGCCCGCCTGCCGCCACACGTCGCCCAGGATGCGGTAGGTCGCGGCGCTGCGCGGGTTGCGGTCGACCGCGAGCTGCGCCCACGCGCGCGCCTCGGGGAAGCGGCCTTGCTGCGCCGTCGCGCGCGCCAGGCCCTCGATCGCGGCGACGTCCCACGAGTTGTAGGTCAGCGCCTCGCGGTACAGACGCTCCGCCTCGTCGTGCGCCTCGCCTCGATAGGCGCGCAGAGCCCGGCTCTTGAGTCGATCCGCCTGGGCGCGGCGTCGCGCCTGGGTCATGCGAGACGCGCGTCGACTCGGTCGGAGGCTCTCGAGCTCGAAGGCCAGCATGGCCTCGCGGGTCAGATCGCCCGTCGGGGCCGGCGCCGTCTCCGATTCACCCTCGTCCTCGTCCGCGTCCGCCGCTCCCTCGCCGGCCTCTGCCTCGTCCGCCAGATCCGCGTCGTCCGTGCCTTCTTCGTCGGCCCCCTGATCGGTCGTCGGTGTGGCCTCCGCCTCGGCGGTGGCTTCCTCGGTCGAGACCGCGTCGGGGTCGGCGACGGGCGCGGCGCCCTCGTCCCCGTCGGAGTCATCGCCTTCAGGCGTGTCCTCGGCGCCCACGTGCGCGATCGGCGCAGATTCGTCGGGCGGCGCGAGGAGAAGATAGGCGGCCGCGCCTCCGACGCCGACGACGAGCAGCGCGAGCGCGCCGAGCCCGACGAACAAGCCGACCCGGCTCTTGGGCAGCTCGTCCGGCAGCTCGGCCGGCAAGGCGACCTGCGAGGTCTCTTCATGGGCGAGGCTGACGTGGCCGGACCGCATGTCCATCGAGTAGGTGGGAGCGGGCTCCGCGCCGACGGCGCTCGGATCGACGACCACCGTCGGCACCGAGACGAAGTCGTCCGGCGGCGGCGTAGGGCGCCCCTCCGACGCCACCTCGACCGACGGCTGCTCCGCCGGTGGGCGCGGCGCGGGCGCTGCAGGCTCCGGGGTCGGGAGCGGCGCGGCGGGCTGCGTCGCCTCGGCCACGAGCTCGTCCGGCGCGTCGAGCTGCGGCTGGGTGCTCGCCTCGTCTCCCAGCGCGCGCGCATCGGTCTGGGTGGCCTCGTACGGCAGCGCGCCCGTCACCGAGGTCGACTCACCCGCGAGCTCTTCGAGCTCGGCCGGCGAGGACGCAGGGGCCGCGGGCGGCTCGCTGACGTGGGTGGACTCCCCGCCGAGAGGGCTGCCCGGTGGCGGCGACGACGCCCAGCGCTGGGCGGGGGTGACACGCGCCGAGTCCGGTGGCGCGTCATGCGCCGACGCGGGCGATGGCGGGCTGGGCGACGGTGGGCTGGGCGACGGTGGGCTGGGCGACGGCGGGCTGGACGATGGCGCGGTGGGCGACGGCGCGCTGGACGATGGCGCGCTGGACGATGGCGCGGTGGGCGACGGCGCGGTGGACGATGGCGCCGTGGGCGACGGTGGGCTGGGCGACGACGCGGCCAGCGCCTGCTCGATGGCCGAGACCGCGCCCGAGACGGGTCGCTTCGGCCTGGGGAAGCCCCCGCTCGACGCCTTCCTGCTCGCGCCGGACGCGGGGCGCTCGGAAATCGACCCCGCGGGGGGCTTGGGCACGGGCCCGCCCTGCGGTCTGGCAGCGGGCGGCTTGGCAGCGGGCGGCTTGGCAGCGGGCGGTTTGGCAGCGGGCGGCTTGGCAGCGGGCGGCTTGGGCACCGACGGCACCGGCACCCGGCCGGTGTCCGAGGTCACGATCTTCGGCGCCCCTCCGGGCTCGGAGGACGGCACGGCCATCCCGATCAGCGTCGCCTGTCGAGGCCTCCGCCGTCGCTGGGGAGGGGTCGAGCTCGCGCTCTCCTCCTCGTCAGACGCGCCGTCCTTCTCCGTCATCCGCCCCGATCATGCCGTCACAA
This sequence comes from Lingulaulax polyedra, assembly GCA_037575995.1. Taxonomy (NCBI): domain Eukaryota; class Dinophyceae; order Gonyaulacales; family Lingulodiniaceae; genus Lingulaulax; species Lingulaulax polyedra. The sequence continues at coordinate 10,652 of JAOYNT010072487.1, read as the reverse complement.
ACGGCGTGCTGCGAGGAAAACCGCGTCATTCCCCGGCGCGGCGCTTGGTCTCGGCGCCGGCGTCGACCTCGTGCTCCGCCGGCGCGTCGTCCGGCTCGGACGCCACGCGCACCTTCGGGACCGAGCGACGCAGCTCCCGGAAGACGTACGTGAGCACCCCCTCCTCATCGACGTCGACGCCGATCCGGGAGCCGTCGCCGACCATCTGGGTGAGCAGCGCGTCCGCTTCGCCGGGCGTCAGGCCGAACGCCTGCGCCACCTGCGTCGCCGTCAGCACCCCACCCTCCTTCTCGGCGAGCTCCAGCACCGCCAGCTCGCGCGCCCTCGCGTCCGCGCCCGCCGCCTTCTGCATGTTCTGGGCGCCCGAGCGGATGGACAGCGCGCCGAGGCCGACCGCGATCAGCGCCGCCGCGGCCGCGAGCCCGAGGCCGAGCCCGCCCGAGAAGAGCACCGCCATCGCCACGGCCATCAGCACGCCGCCCGCGATCGAGACGATGCCGAAGCCTCGCTGCGTCCTGCCGCGCGCGCGCAGCAACATCGCCTCCCGCGACGACTCGCGCCCCTCGCGCGACTCCGGCACCAGGGCCGCGCCGTCGTCGGCGTCGCTCCCTTGCACGACGGTGCCCACCCGAGGCTTTCCGCATGCTGCGCACACGGTCTTGTCGCCCACGCGGCGCACCGCGGCGATGGCGTGGCAGTGCGGGCAGCGGTTCTTCTCACCGAAGACGCGCCCGCAGCCGGGGCACCGCTTGGCGCCCTCCGGCACGGCGGTGTTGCATGTGGGGCAGCGCTCGGGCGTCTCGCTCACGGCGTCCAGCTCCTGCTAGCGCTCAATCGAGGACGACGCCGCTCGCCTCGATCGAGAGCGCCGACGCGGTGGCGACGGCTCCCTCGGACTCGAGGTGCGCGCGCGCCTCGGGCGACAGCTCGCGGAGGGCCACGCGGCCTTGCATGGTCGCGCGGCGGCCCGCGCAGTCGCGAGGCAGGAAGAAGGAGTGACCGGCCATCGGCACGCGCACCCCGGGGCTCTCGGCGTCCTGGCGAAGCTCCATCCAGCAGCCCATGCGCTGACAGACGCGGGCGACCTCCCCCTCGGTCTTGACGACCTGACCCTCGAAGCGGGTGGGCTCGGCGAGGATGTCCGCGAGCGCGGTGGTGGGCATGCTCTCGTCGAGCGCGGCGCCGAAGTGGTTGGCGGATCCCGTGCCGTCCGGGTGCTCATCGGCGGCAGGCGCGTCGGCGGCAGGCTCATCCGCCATCGAGGGGCCGTCGGCCGCTGGCTCCAGTCGGGCGCTCGGCTCGGGCGTGGTCTGGCAACCGACGAAGAGGAGCGCTGCGCATCCGAGCGAGAGGCGCGCCAGGCTCAAGACTCTTCTCCGAGCAGCTTGCTCATCGACGCCTCGTCGACCGGCGTGAACGGGAACTGGTCGAACTCCTCGCTCGTCACCCAGCGGAAGTCGTTCACCGCGCGAGGCTCGAGCGCGTCCGACTTCAGCGTGCACTCGTAGAGGTAGAGGTCGACCGTGTAGTGCTCGTAGGGGTGCGTGCGGAAGCAGATCCATGGCTGCTGCACGTCCACCTGGACGCCGAGGCGCTCGACGATCTCGCGGGTGAGCGCTTCGACGTCGCTCTCCCCGTCCTCGACCCTACCGCCGGGGAATTCCCAGAGCAGGGGCAGCACGGCGTTGGGGCGCCGCTGCGTGATCAGGTAGCGGCCGTCCTCTTCGACGACCGCACCCACCACTCGAATGGTCTTCCGCTCCTCGGTCACGAAGGCGCACTTATAGCGCTCGTGGCCCCCCTCGTCACGCCCTGGGGTACCGGCCGACGATGTCCCGCTCGGGACGATCCACGCTGAGGATGGGGCTGGTCACCAGGTCGCGCCCCGCGGCGTGGAAGAAGAGCGACTCGCCCACCTTCGGCTGGCCCGGGTTGGGCATGATGCCGCCGCTCCGGTTGAAGCGGATGCCCCCGTGGACGCGGTTGGAGAGCGCGAGGTGGGCGCGCAGCCACTCGCCGCTGCGTCGGTCCTTCACCGCCACGCAGAGATCACGGCGAACGTGATACTCCGTGTTGCGGGTGACGAAGACCTTGTGAACCCGCCGATCCTTGCCCTTGAATCCCATCAGAACCTCCCTGCGCCATACGGCCAAGTCGGAACCTACATGTAGGACAATGGGTCACCAAAAAAGCGACGAGCCGATCCTCCTCGAGGAGCAGAACTTCACCCCGCCGTCTCGGACCCCGTGGGGTGGGGAGCGGATCCGCGCCCTCAAGGGCATGCCGCCGGGTCAGGTCGTCGGCGAGTCCTGGGAGGTCTCGGTGGAGCCCAGCTTCCCCAGCGTGGGGCTGGACGGTCGGACCCTGGCCGAGCGACTCGACGCGGCCGCGCTCGGGGAGGAGGCGGCGCGCGGCGGGACGGCGCTGCTCGTGAAGCTGCTCGACACCGCCGACGCGCTGTCGGTGCAGATTCACCCGCGCGACGACGCCCCGGGCCTGGCGCCCGACGAGTCGGGCAAGCCGGAGAGCTGGTACGTGGTGGCGCGGGAGCCGGGGGCCGGGCTCTACCTCGGGCTGGCCGAGGGCGCCGACGAGGCGCGCGTCCGGGCCGCGCTCGACGGAGGCGCGGACCTCTCCTCCCTGCTCGGGTTCGTGCCCGTGGAGCCCGGCGACTTCTTCGTCATCGAGGCCGGCACGCCGCACTGCATCGGCCGCGGCGTGCTGCTCGTCGAGCCGCAGCGCGTGGCTCCCGGGCGGCGCGGCGTCACCTACCGCTACTGGGACTGGAACCGTCGGTACGACGAAGGAGGGCGGCTCGATCCCGGCGGGGAGCCCCGCGCGCTGCATCGGGAGGAGGCGCTGGCCGTGACGCGCTGGGATCTGCCCCGCGGCGAGGCGCTCCTGGAGCGCGTGCGGGTGCGGGCCGGCGCGCCGTGCACGGAGGCGCGCGTGGAGGCCCTCTGCGGACCGAGCGACGCGCCGCTCCGGTCCGAGGCGCTGGCGGTGGCGCGGCTGTCGGGCACGGGGGAGGTGACGCTGCCGGACTGGAACCTGCTGACGGGCCTGACCGTGCTCGACGGGGTGGTGACCCTCGGCGACCAGCGCGTGCCGAGGGGCCGGAGCGCCGCCCTCCCCGCCTCCTGGCGTCCGCGGCTGGCGCAGCTCGAGGGAGCGCACGCGATCGTCGCCGCCACCCCGCACCGAGCCTAGCAGGCCGTTGAAGTACCGAGCCCGAAGGATCTCGGAGCGCGACGGCCCGGTTCTCGGTTCGGGGCGACGAGGAAATGCTTCAGCATTTTCGAGGAGACACGGGCCGAGAGACGGGCCGTCCCGCCCGAGAGACGAGGAGCGAGGTTCTTCAACGGACTGCTAGGCTCCCGCCATGAGCTTCGACGCCATCCTCATCTTCTCGTTCGGAGGCCCCGAGGGCCCCGACGACGTGATGCCCTTCCTGGAGAACGTGGTGCGCGGCCGGCCCGTGCCCCGCGAGCGCCTGGAGGCGGTGGCCGAGCACTACCTCCACATGGGCGGCAAGAGCCCCATCAACGACCGCACGCGAGAGCTGATCGCCGCGCTGGAGCGTGAGCTCGACGAACATGGGCCGAAGCTCCCCGTGTACTGGGGCAACCGCTTCTGGCACCCGATGCTCGAGGCCACCCTGCGCCAGATGAAGGCGGACGGGGTGAAGCGCGCGGTGGCCTTCGTCACGAGCGCGTTCTCGAGCTGGTCGGGGTGTCGGGCGTACCGCGAGGACATCGCGAAGGCCCGGGAGGCGATCGGCGACGGCGCGCCCGAGGTCGTCAAGATCCGACCCTTCTTCAACCACCCGGGGTACGTGGAGACCTGTGTGGAGCGCCTGCGGGAGGGGCTCGCGCAGCTGCCCGCCGAGAAGCGCGCGGACGCTCACGTGCTCTTCAGCGCCCACTCGATCCCGCGGGGGATGGCCGAGGGATGCGACTACGAAGCCCAGCTCGAGGAGCTGGCGCGGCTCGTCGCCGAGGAGGTCGGCGTGACGCGCTGGCAGCGGATCTACCAGAGCCGCTCGGGGCCTCCGCAGGTGCCGTGGCTCGAGCCCGACGTGCTCGACGCGCTCGACGCGCTCGCGGAGAGGGAGCCCGGGGCAGCGGTGGTGATCGCGCCCTTCGGCTTCGTGGCCGACCACATGGAGGTCGTCTGGGACCTCGACCACGAGGCGAAGGAGCGCGCCGAGGCGCTCGGGCTGACGTTCGCGCGGGCCCCCGCGGCGAACGATCACCCTCGTTTCGTGGCCATGGCGCGCGCGCTGATCGCCGAGTACGTCGAGGGCTGGGACGAGCGACCGGCGGTCGGAGCGCTCCCGGCGCGGCCCACGCAGTGCGCGCCGGGCTGCTGTCCACAGGGCGCCTCGCGCCCCCGTCCCTTGACGGGGAAGAGGCCGTGAACAAGAGTCCGCCGCGATGTCGAGCGGCGACGATCCGAACCTCCCCATGCCGCGCGTCTCGATCGTCATCCCGGTCTACAACGAGGAGGCGATCCTGCACGCGGCGGTGGTCGACCTGATCGATCGCCTCGAGCCCCTGGGTTTCCCCTACGAGCTCGTGCTGGCCGAGAACGGCTCTCGGGACGCGACGGTGCGCATCGCGGAGGAGCTCTCGGAGCGCTTCGCGGCCGTCCGCACCTTCAGCTTCGGCCAGCCGAACTACGGCGGCGCCCTGAAGCGCGGCATCCTGGAGGCGCGCGGCGAGTTCGTCATCTGCGACGAGATCGATCTGTGCGACACCGACTTCTACGAGCGCGCGATGGCGCTGCTCGAGACCAACGAGGCCGACTTCGTGGTCGGCAGCAAGGTCATGCCCGGCGCGAGCGACGAGCGCCCGTTCCTCCGCCGGCTCGGGACCCAGGTCATCAACGGGATGTTGCGCCTCTCGCTCGGCTTCAAGGGCACCGACACCCACGGGCTCAAGGCCTTCCGCCGCACGGCGGTGGTCGACGTCGCGCGCTCGTGCCTCGTCGACAAGGACCTCTTCGCGAGCGAGCTCGTCATCCGCGCCGAGCGCGGGGGCGTGCGGGTGGTGGAGATCCCCATCCGCGTGCTCGAGAAGCGTCAGCCTTCCATTCACCTCTTCCGCCGCGTGCCGAACGTCTTGAAGAACCTGACCAAGCTCTTCGTGGCGATCCGCATCAAGGGCTGAAGCGTGCGCCTCGCCGCCCTCAGCGTCGATCTGGACGAGATCGGTTGCTACGCGGCGATCCACGGGCTCGAGGCGCCAGGGCGCTCGGGCCGAGCCATCTACGACAAGGCGCTCCCTCGCCTCCGCGCGCTCTTCGCGAGCGAGGGCGTGCCCTGCACCTTCTTCGCGATCGGTCGGGACCTCGACCGAGACAACGGCGCGCGGCTGCGCATGCTGGCGGAGGAGGGCCACGAGATCGCCAACCACTCGCTCGACCACCTCTACGACCTGACGCGGAGGGACCGCGTCACGATCACGCGCGAGATCGCGGGCGGCATGGAGGCGATCGAGCGCGCGGTGGGCGTGGTGCCGCTGGGCTTCCGCGCCCCGGGCTACACCATCACCGACGCGGTGTTCGAGGTGCTGGAGGAGCTGGGCGTCGCGTACGACTCGAGCGTCTTCCCCTGCCCCGCCTACTACCTCGCCAAGACGGGCGCGATCGGCGCGATCCGGCTGCGAGGGCGACGCAGTCGCAGCGTGGTCGACGATCCGCGCGTGCTCTCCGCGCCGGCCGACCCCTACCGCGTGGGCACACCCTACTGGCGCCGCGGGGACGGGGTCCTCGAGCTGCCGATCGGGGTTTCCCGTGGACCGCGCCTGCCCTACATCGGAACCAGCGTGGTGCTGTCGGGGGAGACGGGCGCGGCGATCCTTTCGCGCGCCATCGTGGGGCGGCCGCTCGTGAACCTCGAGCTGCACGGGATCGATCTCGCCGACGCCGAGGAGGACGGGCTCGGTTGGCTGCGCCCGCACCAGCCGGATCTGGCGAAGTCGGCGCAGGCGAAGGAGCGGGCCCTACGCAGCGCGATCGGCACGCTCCGGGACGCAGGCTATCGGTTCGTGACCTTGGGGGAAGCGGCGGAGGCCTTCGCCGGTTCGTCGGCCGGATGAAGCACGCGGGGGAGACCACGAGCGACGAGGCGCAGGCGCTGCTGCAGAACCGCGTCGCCTCGTTCGCCCTGAGCTTCGGCGCGATCATGCTCGTCGGGGTCATCGGGCGCACGATCGCGGTGCTGCGCTACCCGGAGGAGCTGGCCTTCGTGCCCGCGGGCACCCTCGGGTTCCAGGCCGCCGCGACGGGCTGCCTCCTCGTGATCTTCCTCCTGACGCGGGGCAGACCTCGGAGCGCCGGGTTCGTGCGCGTGGTCGAGGCGTCCGGGTTGCTGGCGGCGGGCGCGTGCCTGGAGGTCGTGGCCTTCGGCATGACCGAGCGGCTCCTGTGGGGCGGCGCCATCCACGACATGCTGCGCGACCCGCACACGCGCATCTTCGGTTACTTCGCGCTCGTGATGCCGCTGATCGGCCTCGCGTTCGTCCTGACCTACGCCATGGTCATGCGCGCCGCGTTCGTGCCGACGTCTGCGCGTCACACCACGCTGCTGACGCTCGCCGTCGGGGCGCCGCTGGTCCCGATCGGCTTCTTGGCCGGCAGCGCCGCGGACGGGATGGGCTACCACCTCTTCTCCTCGTCCTCCCTCGCGACCGGCGCGGCGATCCAGTGGGGGATCACCACGGTGGTGTGCACCATGATCTCGAAGGTCATCTACGGCCTGCGCGAGGAGGTGCGCGAGGCGAAGCGGCTCGGGCAGTACACCCTCGAGGGGCTCATCGGGGAAGGCGGGATGGGCATGGTCTACCGCGCCTCGCACGCGATGTTGCGGCGACCGACGGCCATCAAGCTGCTCGCGCCCGACCGCGCGGGGACCGAGGCCCTCGAGCGGTTCGAGCGCGAGGTGCAGCTGACGGCGCAGCTCACGCACCCGAACACCGTGACCATCTTCGACTACGGCCGGACGGACGACGGCGTCCTCTACTACGCGATGGAGCTGCTCGACGGGGCGACCCTCGAGGAGGTCGTGGAGATCGACGGCCCGCAGCCGCCCGCGCGCGTCGTACGTGTCCTGGAGCAGGTCGCGGGGGCCCTCGGTGAGGCGCACACGATCGGGCTGATCCACCGCGACGTGAAGCCGGCGAACATCGTGCTGGCGCGGCAAGGAGGCGAGAACGACGTCGCCAAGGTCGTCGACTTCGGCCTGGTGAAGGAGATCGAGCGGCGCGTCGGCGCGACGGTCAGTCGGGAGGGGACCATCAGCGGCACCCCGCTCTACATGGCGCCCGAGATCTTGACCGAGCCGGACGCGGGCAGCCCTCGCAGCGACCTCTACGCGCTAGGCGCGGTGGGCTACTACATGCTGACGGGGCAGCACGTCTTCGAGGGCAAGACCGTCATCGAGATCCTGGGGCATCACATGCACAGCGCGCCCATGGCGCCGTCGGTGCGCCTGGGAGACCGGGTCCCGGAGGACCTCGAGCGGCTCATCCTCGACTGCCTGGCCAAGGACCCGGCGGAGCGTCCCCAGAGCGCGTCGGAGCTGCGGCGGAGGCTCGAGCAGTGCGACGTGCCGCGCTGGACCCAGCGCAAGGCCCAGCTGTGGTGGGAGGCGCACGGGCCGGGTCTGTCGGAGCGTCGGACCTCGGGCCCGCCGCCGCGCAGCGAGACGACGATGACCGTCGATCTCGTCACTCGAAAGGCGTGACCGGATCCCAGCCGCGCTTGCCGCGCGTCTCGACCGCCTCGCGCGCGAGCTGGTCGGCCTTCTCGTTGAAGTCGTGACCCGCGTGTCCGGGCACGTAGTGGAGCTCCACGTCGTCGAGCGCGGCGAGCGCCGCCTTCACGTCGCGGATGAGCTCCTGGTTCTTCTTGGCCTTCCAGCCCTTGGTGAGCACGCCGATCGAGTACTGACTGTCGGTGTAGATGCGCACCGGCTTGTCCGTCCCCTCCAGCTCCGTCGCGGCGCGCAGGATGGCGGCGAGCTCCCCGACGTTGTTCGTGCCCTCGCCGAGGAACTCGCTCAGCTCGCGCGAGTCGTCGCCGTCGAGGATGAGCACGCCGAGCCCGGCGGGGCCCGGGTTGCCGCTGCAGGCTCCGTCCGCGTAGACGATGATGGCGCCCTCCTGGTGCGGGGGCGGCGCGGCGCTCTTCTTGGACTTCTTCTTTCGTGCGCCGCCCGACTTCTTCGCGCCGCCGCCGCTCTTCTCGTCGGGGGCCTCGGCCGGCGCGCAGTGCGCGTCCGGGAGGACGTCGGCGCCGTCGACGGGAGACAAGTTGCGCACCCCCGCTCGGTAGGCCCGGCCGTCGTTCGGCTTGTACCGGATCTCGACTCGACCGTCTTCGGCCACCGGCTCTCCGGCGGCGTCGACGCGCGCGAGCACCTTGGCTCCGCGCAACAGCATCGGCTTCCACGGCATCGCGCGTCTCCTATCACTTGCGGGCCCGGGCGGCACCCCTCATACGAGAGCCGACATGCCGCCGATTCGCGCTCGCCTCGTCGGCGCGGCCCTGCACTACGGCCTCCGCGCCGCCTCGGCCGCCGGCAAGCTCCGCCCCGACGCCCGCCTGGACCGGTACGGCATCGACGTCACCTACGACGTGCCCTACGGGCCGGCGCCGCACGAGCGGCTCGACGTGTACCGTCCGCCGAACGCGAGCGGTCGAGCCGCCCTCTACCTGCACGGCGGTGGGTTTCGGATCCTGAGCAAGGACACCCACTGGATGATGGCGAAGATGCTGGCTCGCGCGGGCTGGACCGTCTTCAACGCGAACTATCGGCTCGCGCCGAAGCACCCCTTCCCCGCCGCCGTCGAGGACGCGGGCGCCGCGCTCGACTGGGTGTTCGAGCACGCCGCGGCGCACGGCGCCGACCCGGAGCAGCTCGTGCTGATCGGGGAGTCGGCGGGCGGAAACCTCGTCACCGCGCTCGGCCTCGCCACGACCTTCGAGCGCCCGGAGCCGTGGGCGCGGCGGGTCTTCGAGCGCGGCATCACCCCGCGCGCGGTCGCCCCGCTCTGCGGCATGCTCGAGGTCTCGAACGGCGAGCGCTACCTCGAAGACGCGCGCCTCCCTCCGCTCGTCCGCTCGCGCATCCAGCAGATCTGCGCCGCATATCTGGGCGGCGAGCGCGACCCGGAGCGCTTGTTCTTCGCCGATCCGCTGCGGGTGATCGAGAGCGAGCTCGAGCCGTCTCGACCCCTCCCTCCGTTCTTCGCGTCGGTCGGCACCGCGGACCCGATCCTCGAGGACACGCGGCGCCTGCACCGCGCGCTCGAGCGCCGGGGCGTCCCTCACGAGGTCCGCTACTACAGCCGGGAGATCCACGCCTTTCAGGCGCTGTACTGGACTCCGCAGGGGCGCCGCAGCTGGGAAGACCTGTTCGCCTTCCTGGGCTGACCCTCAGAACGCGGCCCGGATGGCGCGACGCTGTCCGGGGGCGAGGGGGACCGTGTAGGACCGGTCCGTCGTCCGGTAGCGCGCCACGACCTCGTACGTGCCGCTGGACACTCGCCCCGAGACGCCGCTGCCGAGGGTGCCCACCACCCGACCGTCCTTCTTCACGATCGCGAGCCCGTGCGCCGGTCGCCCGTCGGCGGTGAAGCGCACCTCGAGAATGGAGGTCTCGAACTCGGCGCGCGCGGTGGCGAGCCCGTCGGCGGTCACGGTCACCCGCACCGTGCGTTGCGGACGATCGAGCGCGGTCGTCAGCGTCAGCGTCGCGTCGTAGATGCCGACGGGTAGGTCGAGCGCCCGGCTGCAATCTCCGCTGGCGACGATGGGCCCACCCTGTCGGAGCTCGATCGTTCCGGGCGCGTAGGCCCCGTTCTCCGTGATCCCGCAGACCACCCGCCCGCGCTGGGCGGGGCTCGGAGCCGGCCTCGCCTCGGTGCGGCTCATCGCGCGAGTGGGCCCCTGGTTCATGGGCTGCATCCGAGGCGTGACCCGCGTCGGCGTGGCCCGGTAGAGCTGCGGCGCGTGGCGGAAGCTGCGGTAGGTGAACTGCGCGTCCGCCACCGAGGCGCCCATGAGGAGCCCAGCCGACAGGACGAAAGCGAGGAGTTTCGAAGAGTTGGCCATGTTGTTCATCCCTTGCACCGAACAGATCGACGCCCCCCGCCGCGATCCATTCAATGCGTCTGTCCCAGGGAAGCGGTAGACCGCGCCATGCGGTACCGGGTCCAGGGAAGCTGGCGCACCCGCGTCCTGCTGATGATCGCCGTGATCGTCGCGGGCGTGATCGCCTGGTTCCGCGTGGAGGATCAGCTGGCCGAGCGTGCGGCGCGACCCGTCGAGCCCGAGTCTCCGCCGCGCGACACCCCCTATGCCGTCGAGGTGGACATCGTCGGCCCCGAGAACGAGTGATCGCTGCTGGTCTCTCTCTCGTCCCCTGGTACCGAGTCAATCTTGTTTGCGATACGCACAGCGACCCGGTACCGCGGCGTGCGCTCGCGGGCTTTCGACGCTCTCGACGACGCCGCGGAGGCCGGCGCAAGGCGCCCTCGGCCCGCCCGCGGGACCCGGTACGCCACGACGGACGGACCCCGGCGGCGCGAGGCCACCAGGGTCACGAGAAGAGTCGCGCGATCAGCGCCGATCTACGGGAACGGCTC
>JAOYNT010071391.1:0-13392 GCA_037575995.1 Lingulaulax polyedra | reverse complement strand
TGACGGCTCTAGCCGCGCACAGCTGCGTCCGTCTGGCGGAGCATTTCGGACAATCTTGCTAACTGTGTACGAACCCACGGCATTTGGCCGAGGAGAGCTGCTGAACTGAGGGCGGGTGGCGGGGGCAGCCGCCGAATTCTCGCTGATCCGTCGCTGGGGCGGCGGCGGGAGGGGCTGGGCAGGGGAGCACCCGGGACGGAAAGCGCAGAGCGCGGGCCATTTGGCCGAGGAGAGCTGCTGAACTGAGGGCGGGTGGCGGGGGCAGCCGCCGAATTCTCGCTGATCCGTCGCCGGGCCGGCTGCGGGAGTGGCTGGGCAGGGGAGCACCCGGGACGGAAAGCGCAGAGCGCGGCAGGACGGAAAGCGCAGAGCGCGGCGGGGACGGAAAGCGCAGAGCGCGGGAGAACTCACCACGTCCAAGGCTTCCACCAACGGCGCGTTCGCTGGTCGCGGAGTTCAGACAGCCCGCCAGCCTCGGTCGGCCTGCCGTCCACCATCGGCCGGCTGTGGAACGCACAATAGGCTTCGTCGAGCAGTTCTGTGGAGACCACGGTCAAGCTCCGGTCGAACTCCTCAGTGGGGACCAGCGGGTACTCATCTCGTAGGATTACCTCGGAGACAAACCACTCATAGCAGTACTCAGCGAACGCCTCTCCTTCGGGTGAAAGGTCCGCAGAACTCAGTTTCCCCGAGGATTCGTCCAGCACTAGCACTACGGCGTCTTCGACACTCGCAGCGAGTCGAGCAGCCGACTCTGGATGCCGTATCCACCAGCTAGAGAGCATTCCACGGGACAAACAGAACCGGAGGAAGAGCGCAATGGGTAGTGCGGCCATGCTGTAGTCTGTCTCGTGAACTGGACCCTGCATGTGCCACTCCACGTCGTCAAACTTCTGGGCCACTGAGACCTCCAAGTCACTGCGTGGGCGCTTCGTTCGAGCGATCGCCCACGCCTACCTTACCCTCAGGGCAGGTCCGTCACTCATGAAGTAGCCCGACGGCGAATCTTCCGGGACGGACGGCGCCCCGCCCCCTCCTGGCTGTCCAGGCAGGGCGCCCCCTACGACGGCTCCGGCTCGTGGCGCCAAATCAGGTCGCACCAAGTGGATGCTTGCCGGTGGAATCTCCGTTCCTCGGGGAAACGCACTACTTCCGGTCCCGACAACCCGCCCCCCGTTTCTGCCGAGCAGCGGAAGGTGGGTGGTCTGTGGCGAGGTGAGAGGAGCGGCCGCGCTCAGTTTGGATTCGATCACCATCACACTGCCGTCCCCCATGCGTATCAAGTCGTCCGCAACCATGTAGCCCGGCTCAAGTAGGTCACTGTCCGGCGCATCGCGATACCCACGGACCCGGACCTGCGAGGTAACATTATCATCGCCGTACACCCGCCGCATCTGGGCACTTACCCGAGCCTCATGCTCACGTCCAAGTCGCCACCTCCGCCGACGATTCTGCCGCAGCAACTCCCTTGCAAGGCGCGCGCGCGCCGCCGGGCTTCGTACCCGAGCTAGTCTTGCTTGTTGCGCAAGGCGTCGGGCAGCCGCGCCCCCATGGCGAGCCCCAGCCGCGACGCCAGTGAAGGCGGCTGGAGCCACGGCGCCGACGGTAGCGTCCCACGCCAGATCAGTCGCTGTCGTCTCCTCCCCGTTTAGAGTGCGCGTAACTGTCCCTCCTGCGGCGCTAGACGCTGCACCGACGGCCATGGTGGCAACCAGGCTTCCTCCGAAAGTAAGCCCAGCAAGCCCGCCGGCCACGGCGCCGCCCGCGGCCGCAGCACCAATTCGGCCGAGATCGAAGTCCCCGCCGGAATACGCTTGGACCCCGGCCTCGACCGCAGCTCCCAGCAAGCCACCAACCAAAACACCGATTCCTGCAGCCGCTAGGTTGACCGCCAAACCTCGTGAATCGCGGGCCCGGAAGAGGGCGCCACCCACGTAGTGATACGAGTTGCTTACCACACCTCCAAGGCCGAAGTGCACCTGCAACGGATCCGGCGACGCCCACCGCCCCACGCGCGGGATCAGATACCGCTCGCCAAAGTAGACGACCCCGACCTCCTCGTCCGCCTCCTTCCCCGTAAACCCACTCGCCTCCGGCCCGATCCCCTCCAGCCCCTGCACCCGGTACGTCTCGCGCGCCCCGTTCGGGTAGTACGTCGACGCCTCGAGCAGCTCGCCGCTCTCCAGGTCCAGCACGGCGGCCGTCGTCTGGATCAGATCCGTCAGCGGCACGGTCACCCGCTGGTCCGCGTCCAGCCCCGCCACCCCAGCCCGCGTCTTCCACACCACGCGCGCCCCGCCGACGAGGTACTGCGTCTCCGTGTCCAATCCCGTCGACGCCTCGTATTCGTCCCCGAACGCGCCGCGCACGAGCCCTCGCCGCTCGAAGTCGCCGGGGTACACGTAGAGCGCGATCCGCTCCGGGTCCGCCTCGCCTACGCGCACGTCGAGCGTCTGCTTGACGGTGCGCTGGTTGGCCGAGTCGTAGCGATACCGCTGCCGCACGGCGGCGACCCAGCTCCCGGTGGACCCGCCCACGCGGTCGTAGCGGCGGGCCTCCGCGAGGCGGTTCAGCTCGTCCCAGCGGTAGGCGTAGTGCTGCTCGGTCGCGCAGAAGCAGCTCGCCCGCAGGTGGCTCGCCCGCGCGCTGCCCTCGAGGTCGAGGTCGTCCCAGCAGGCCGAGCTCGCGTCCGGGTCGCGGCACTGGCCGTGCACGGTCATCTCGACGACGTTGCCGCTCTGCCCGTAGGTCAGCTCGACCCAGCCGCCGCGGTCCTCGCCCACGTCGATGCTGGTCGGCGCAACGCTGGACTGCCGGATGTCGGTCGCGAGGTGCAGCGCGGCGGGGCGCTCGTGCGCGGCGCGGTCGGCGCCGTTCTCGATGTCGCCGAGGGACCGCTCGTAGAACGCGTGCGCGTCGTCGGTCCACTCCTGCATGTTGCCGAGCCAGTCGTACTGCCACGTCAGGCTCCGCACGCGCTCGGGCGGCAGCGCCGCGGCCATCGGCGCGGGCGTGGTGCGCATCGGGTCGTCCGCCCGGTGCGTCGCCATGTCGCTGCGCCAGTTGCTGGACTGGTCGCCGCCCGCGGTCCCGCCCGCGTAGGTGTAGTGCGCGTTGACCACGCGGTAGAGCGCGTCGTGGAAGACGTCGACGGTCTGCGGGCGGTACCCGTCGGGCCACTCGCTCGCGTCGCGCAGGTCCTCGATGCGGACGAGGTTGTTCGCCTCGTCCCACGTCAGCCGCTGGTGCATCGGCGTGGTCACCAGGGCGAGGTCGGTGCCGGTGCCCGCGGTCGGCGCGCGGTTGGTCTCGAATTCGCGCGGGCGCATGCACGCGTCGTACGTCGTGGTGCTGACGGTCGGCGCGCGGCCGTCGTCGTCGCCGTACTGGACGCGCTCGACGAGGCCGTGCTCCGAGTAGCGAATCGACTCGACGATGGTGCGCGGCGCGTTGTCGACCGTGAGCTCCACCTTGCTGGGCAGCCCGCGCTCGTCGTACGCGATGGTGCCGCCGATCTCCGGCGCCAGCCCGGTCCCCGTCCAGTCCGGATCGGACGGGAGCGTCATGCTCGTGGGCCGCCCCGCGTGGTCGAACGACGCCGTGCGGACGTAGGGGTGCGCCGTGTCGTACTCGCGTGTGGTCGGCGCGGCGGGCGTGTCGCTCACGGTGGGCGGCAGGCCGTCGCCGGGGTTCGCGTTGATGAGAGTGGTGGAGCCGGCGTCGGGAATCACCGCCATCTCGCGCACGGACCAGGTGGCGTTGCCGCGCCGGTCGTAGGCCATGGCGCTGCGCTGCCCACGGTCGGCCACCGCCACGAGGCGACCCCGGTAGCGGCTCGGGTTCGCGGTGACCTGCGTGTAGCCGGCCCAGCCGGGCGCGGTCTCGTAGTGGTAACGGACGTCGACGGTGTGCGCAGCGGCCAGCTCCTCCATGGCCACCGCGGTGGCGGGCACGGTCTCGGAGCTGATCTCGGCCGAGCCCTGCGACTCGCCGCACTCGACGTAGTCCTCGCCGATGAGGCGGCCGAGGCGGTCGTAGTAGAAGTTCTGGCCGCAGCCGCGCGGGTCGCGCACCGCGACGAGGTCGCCGACCTCGCTGAAGAGGTAGCGCCAGGTGCAGTTGCGGCTGGTGCACGCGGCGTCGAGCGAGTCGCTGTCGGGGTCGGTGGTGCCGATGCGTCGGCCGACGCTGTCGTAGGTGAAGGTGCGCTGCACCTGGTGGCCGGTCACGACGGGGGCGGTGCCGCGCAGGCCGTCGGTGGTGGTCTCCGCGCGGGTCAGCAGGGTGACGGCGCCGTCGGCGCGGTAGTCGCTCCAGAGGCGGTAGTACTCGATGGGCCCGTGGGGGACCTGCCGGTTGCGGAGCACCTGGTCGACGGTGCGGCCGTGGCCGTCGGTGCGCGTGGTGGTGCAGGTGCCCGCGTGCACCGGGTCGCTCGACATGTCGAGGTGGTCGCACTCGTCGACGGTCAACGCGTGGTACGTGGTGCAGCTCATCTGGCCGCACGCGCTCGTGGCGCAGCGCGGGCGGTCGAAGCTGTCGTAGCCGGCCCACTCGTAGGGGGTCGACGGGATGCGCAGGGCCCGCGCGATGGAGGGGTCGCTCTCCATCACCCACTCGGGCTGATACGCCCGCTTCACCGTGCCGCGCTGGTTCAGGATGGTGATGCCCGACTGGATCCACGCGCCGGGGTCTGCCGCCGAGGCGGGCGAGAGCGAGGCCCGCGTGCGGCCGAGGCCGTCGACGTAGGTGCGCGTCTCGATCTGGTCGGCGCCGATGGCCGCGCAGTCCTGCTCCGCGTACGTCGTCACTACGCTGATCGGCGCGCCGCCCGGCGCGAGGTCGTAGACGAAGCGCTGCACGGGCATGGCGCTGCAGCCCTCGGCGGGGGGCGGGGTGACCTGGGTGAGCCGGCCGAAGCCGTCGTAGCCGACGCTCGTCGACTCGCCCGTCGGGTCGGCCATCGACGTCAGGACGCCCAGGCCGCGGTCCCAGACGCCGCTGGTCTCGAGGTAGGTGAACGCGCCCCCCGTGCCGTCGCGCGCGATGCGCTCCGTGGTGGGGAACATGTCGTAGTCGGTGTCGTAGTCGACCTCGCCGTAGCGGAGGCAGCCGGACGTGCCGCTGGCGAGGTTGGCCCCCGCGCAGCTCGCCTCGGCGTTGCCCCAGGCGTCGTAGGAGCTGGAGGACTCGACGAGCTGGCTGCCCTGGGTGAAGGCCTGGGCGCCGTCGCTGTCGCCGCCGAACTCGTAGCCCGTGGGGTGGCTCGCCGGCAGGGTGGCGCTGGTCTCCGAGAGCACGAGCCGGCCGAACTCGTCGTAGTACGGCGTGGTGTGGCCGTAGACGCTGCCGTCCGCGCCCTCGCGCGTCGAGAGGGCGTCTCTACTAACCAGGGCGGCGACTCCGAGAAGTCTCCAGAGCGGGACTGACACGCCGAAGCCCCAGCCGCCGCGCGACGTCGACCGAGCGCCGCTCCGCGCGACGAGCGGCAGCGCGGCGGAAAGCGCAGCCCGGCGGAAAGCGCAGCCCGGCGGAAAGCGCAGCCCGGCGGAAAGCGCAGCCCGGCGGAAAGCGCAGCGCGGCATCCTGGCGGGCGACTCATGTCGGTGACGCGCAAGGAATCGACGCGGGTGCAGACCGGCGGTGACGAGACGGCAAAGCGGCTGGTCACGCTGCGTGGAACACGCAAGGCGAGGTGCTGGACAGGGGAGCACCCGGGACGGAAAAGGGCGAAGCGCGGAGGGAGGGCCGAGCGAGGGACTGAAAGCGCGGGAGGCGGAGCGCGGAGGTGCAGAGACCTCAGAAGCTCAGCTCCTCGAGACCGTCGATGAACTCCTCGATGGAATCCGCCACCACCTTCCGGCCTCTGCCAGCCTCCTCATCCAGGACACGGTAGACGACCCGACCCACACTATCGAGACAAAAGTAGTTCGCATGCCCGTAGTCGATAGCGAATGGCAGCAGCGAGGGCTCTGCTGCGTCCCCCTTGTGCTCCGCATTGCGCAAGATGTGCTCCCAGGCCTCAACAACGGTAGTAACGTCTCCTGACGGCCTTCCGACATCGAGAACGTAGCCGACCGCCACCTCAGCGTCATACTTGTCCGAGACGAAGAGAGACTTCGCCGGCCGCCCTAGGGCGCATTGTTGAAAGAGTTGACGAACCGTGCGCGGGAAGCGCTGTTGGAGTGTCTTCTCCGAATACTCCAACTCCTCCCGTGTCGGAGATCGACAGCCACTCCACTCACCCCCGTGGAAGTACACAACAGCGCGGCCTTTGCCCATCAACGCCTCTCATGGTTCTTGCCCGCGACCGCACCACTAGCGGGTCGGTTGACCGCGGAGCCTACCCTGACTCTCAACGAACCGCGTGGCTTCCGGACTGTCGCGAAGCCGTGACCTTCCCTGAGAAAGGAGGCGGGACCTACGTGGTTTACCTCGGAGTGAGGCCCACGCCGCTCTATCGTATCAGGGCTTGGTAGGGGAGCACCGGGACGGAAGGCGCCGTCCTGAGCGGGCGGCGCGCGCGCGGGGGTGGCGCAGACGCGCGCCGCGGGAGACCGAGATGTTCGAGGATGCGGGGTGCGGGCGCCGCTCAGGGATCGAACGAGAGCTCGACCCCGTCCCCGAGGTGACCGGCGTCCGAGGGATCGAAGCCGTTGGATCCCAGCCGGATCCGTCGGAGCGCGGGCAGGGACGCCGAGGCGACGAGCCGGCTCAGCGTGCCGAGGCCGAGGGGGAGGTTGTAGAGCCGGAGCTCCTCGAGCTCGGGGGCCACCGGGCCGTTGGCGAGGGTCGCGAGGTCGGTGTCCGAGAGGGCCGTGTTCGTCAGATCCAGCGCGCGCAGCCGGCGCCAGTGCGGGGACGACGAGAGACGCGTGGAGCCCCGGCTCGAGAGCGCAGTCCCGGCCAGCCCCAGGCGGGCGAGCGAGCGCGCGTCGGCCGCGAAGAGCAGGAGCAGCGCGCTCTCGTCGAAGTCCTCCCCCCCGAGGTCGAGCGCCTCGAGGTTCGGAATCCGGAGCGCCGCCTCGATCACGGCCGGGTCCCGCAGCCCGTTGCTGTTCAGCGTCAGCGCGCGCAGCGCGGGAGGCGGGTCGTCGAGCAGCCCCAGCGCATCTTGGTCCCGCAGCTCGATGCACGAGAGCTCCAGCGCCGTCAGGCGCCCCCAGAGCGGCGTCCCGCGCACTCGGAGGACGGCCTCGCCGAGCGCGTCCTCGGCCAGGGCGAGCTCGCGGAGCTCCGGCCAGGCCGGGCTGCGCGCGATCGCGCCGAGCCCCGGCCCGCCCAGCCCGACGGCCTCCAACGCGAGCCGGCGCACACCCCGCGCGTGCGGGGACGCGGCGAGCGCTTCGGCGCCTTCGTCGCCGATCGGACGGCGGAGGCAGAGGTGCGTGATCTCCTCGAGCCCCGGCCACTCGGCGAGCCGCTCCGCGTCTCCCTTCTCCCACCGGAGCTGCCAGCCGAGATCGAGGGTCTCGCCCGAGTGGGCCTCCAACGTCGCTCGAAGACCCAAGCGCTCCGGCGCGGGCGCGGGGGGCCGCGGCGGCGGGGCCTCGGGGTTCGCGGACAGCGGCGGAAAGGGCGCGCACTCCCACTGGGCGCCGGGGTCGACATGGTCGAGCAAGGAGGGCGCGCCGACGCGGACCCGCACGTCGGCCTGAGGGAGCGTCTCGGGCCGCGAGAGATCGATGACCCACGCGCCGTCCTCGTCGACCGCGTCGACGTTGCGCTCCGCGAGGAGCTCGACGTCGACCACGCGCCGCTCGTTCTCGAGCAGCCACCACGCGAGCTGGGCGAAGGTCTCGATCCGCGCCTCGCGCAGGAGCCGCGCGAGCGCCGGCCCCTCCTCGCTGGGACGCGCGCTCTCGCCGAGGCTCCATGCCGCCGCCGGGAGCGCCGCCACGAGCCACTGGAGCGCGGTCGAGCGATCGGGGACGAGGTCGCCCTCGTCGGGGTGGATGACGAAGACGCGCAGCGTGACGGCGTCAGTGTCGCGCGACAGGACCTGGACTCGTTGGGTGGCGCTCATGCGGATGGGGGACGGTAGAGGACTGGGGTCGGGGTGACGATGGCCGGCTCGCTCACCGGATCGAGCGGACGATCTGCGTCCCGAGCTCCCGGAAGCCGACGGGGACCACGCTCGAGCGCGCGCTCTGGCCGACCTCGAGACCGCTCGGTCGCGCGAGGGTGACGACGACCTTGGCGGTGCGCTCCTTGCGTCCCTTCGCCTCGGCGACCTCGCACGCGACCCACGCGCCCTCCGGATCCTCGAGCCCGAGCGCGGCGAGCCACTCCTTGACGATTTGCTCGGACCCGAAGCTCCAGTCGAGGTCCTCGGCGCTGAGCGACGAGCGGTCGAAGCAGGTCGTGACGCGCAGGGTCAGCGTCTCGCCTTCGCCGGCCGCACCCATGCCCACCGCGAAGGCCTCGAGGAAGGCCCCCTTGGTCTTCTTCCGTTGGTTCGCGGCACCCATCAGCTTGGCCGCGGTCTTCGCGTCGATCGCCTTGGGGTCGGCGGTCGCGGCCGCGATCTCCGGCAGGAACGCCTCGTTCTTCCGGTTGTAGGGTCCGAGCCCGAGGACCTTCGCCACGTTCTTCACCCGGTGCCCCGGGATCAGCTTCGCCAGCGCGACGACGCGGGGATCTTCGCCTCCACCGCCCTGACCCTCGACCGCCTCCACGCGCACCTCGAACGTCGCGCCGTCCGCGGCGGGCACGAGCTCGACCGACGGCGGCAGGAGCTCGTCGAGCGCGAGCGAGCGCGGGGAGCCGACGGGCTCGTCGGTCGCCCGGTGGAGCAGATCGAACCAGTCCATGCGCGCCTGGGTCGTCCCGAGCGTGCCGAGCACGTGCTCCATGTAGCTCTCGAAGCTCGCGTACCGCCCGCTGGCCCAGTTGGTGTGGTCGTCGGCGAGCACGACGGGGGGCGCGCTGACCCCCTCCTCCATCACCCACGCGGCCGGGCAGAAGTCGTTCGGGTAGTCGAAGACGCGGAGTGCGTCCTCGAAGTCGCTCCCCCGCCACGTCTTGCCGGCGATGCGTCGCTCCTCGTCGCTCGGGACGGTGTCGAAGTTGGTTTGGAAGAGACCGCCCGAGCGGCCCGCGACCCGTTCGAGCGGTGGCAGGTAGATGGCCCCCCAGGGCGGGGTCCCTCCCGGCAGCGGGCCGGGGCCTTCCCACCAGACGCCGGCGAAGCCGTCGACCTCGCGGGGGCTGGGCATGTGCGAGACCCCGTGGACGAAGGGCAGGTCGCTCTTTCGCCAGTGCTTCCTCACGCGCTCGTAGTTGGGGTGGTGCGTCGAGATCCAGAGAAGGCACACTCCGTTTGCTTGCAGGTAGACGTTGCGGATGGCCGGCTCGAAGGCGTCGACCTTCCAGCTCGACTCGATCCGGGCCAACGTGGCGGGAGGGATCGGCTCGCCGAGTCGGAACGTCACGTTCACCCGCGGATCCTTGCGGAGCCGCTCGGCGAGCGCCTCCAGCCGCGCCACCCAGTCGGCGAGCGGCCCCTCGATCGGCGCGAGCGCGGGGGCGGGCTCTGGCTCTCCCGTCTCGCCGGCGACGAGCGCGACCAGCCACGCCTCATCGCGCACGCCCACGCCGAGCTGCTCGGCCTTGAGCAGCTTGCTGCCGGCCTTCTCCCCGGCGACCAGGATGTCGACCTTCTTCGAGAGAGACTTGGCGACCGTCGCGCCGAGCCTCTCGAGCTTCGCGTGCGCGTCCGCCCGCTTCATCGTCTTCAGCGTGCCGGTGACCGCGACCGTCCTGCCCTCGAGTGCTCGTGCCATATCGATTCGACCTCCGGTTGGAGGCAGGCAATCACTTCTCATGCCAAGTCGCCGTGTGGGGCCGCACGGCGTTCGTCGATCCGCTGGCGCGCGTCGAGAGGGGCGGTGTCACGCTCTGCGAGGCCCCGGGTCCCGCGCTTCGAGGCCCACGAAACCCGCCGAGCGGAGCGAGGCCCTCGTCGAAGTGCTGACGACGAGCCTCGAACACGAGCCGGCTGCCGACCTGGAGCGCGCGTGGCTCGACGAGGTTCGACAGCGCGTCGACCGCTTCGATGCGGGGGAGACGGAGGCGATCGACTGGGCGGAAGCCCGGCGCCGCATCCGTGACAAGTACGGCTTCGAGTGAAGGGCGCTCCGTGCGCGACGCTGTCCGGGACCGTCCCCGCGAATGGTGCCCCGTCGCACGGACGAGGC
Source organism: Lingulaulax polyedra (assembly GCA_037575995.1). Lineage (NCBI taxonomy): Eukaryota > Dinophyceae > Gonyaulacales > Lingulodiniaceae > Lingulaulax > Lingulaulax polyedra. The sequence goes on along the minus strand of JAOYNT010071391.1, from coordinate 3,193 downwards.
CTCGGCGGGCGGGGCGCGCTATGCTTCGGGCGGCCGATGGCGAAGAAGCGGAAGTTCCGGAAGCGACGGCAGGGGTCGATGGTGCGGATCGCGGATCTGCTCGATCGCACGTACCCGGGGCGCGCCGAGGACAAGCCGCTGCTGCGGACGTTCAGCTGGTGGGACCGGACGGTGTCGCCGCGGATCGCGCAGGCGGCGCGGCCGGTGAAGCTGTCGTACGGGACGCTGGTGGTGCACACGCGGAGCGCGGCGTGGGCGCAGGAGCTGTCGTTCCACGAGCAGGATCTGCTCGCGTCGGTGCAGAAGGCGGTGCCGGCCATCAAGCGGCTGCGCATCCGCGTGGGGCCGTTCGCGGATCCGCCCGCGCCGCCCGAGAAGCCGCCGCCCGCGGTGGTGCCCCTGAACGCGGCGGAGCTGCCCCCGCGGGTGGCGCGCGAGCTGGCTCAGATCGGGGACGACGCGCTGCGGGACGCGGTGACGAAGGCCGCCTGCATGTCGCTCGGCAAGCCGAACGTGCGGCCGCGTCGCGATTGATCGTTGGCCGAAACGCCTTAACTTCCGTTCAGTATGACGGAACGGCTGGAGGGGCGCGCGGCGCCGGGGGAGTGGTTCACGACGCTCGAGAGCGGGCGGGTGCGGTGCGACCTGTGTCCGCGCTTCTGCACGATGAAGGAGGGGCAGCGCGGCTTCTGCTTCGTGCGCGGGGTGCAGGACGGCGAGGTGGTGCTCACGAGCTATGGGCGCGCGTCGGGGTTCTGCATCGACCCGATCGAGAAGAAGCCGCTGAACCACTTCTTGCCCGGGACGAGCGTGCTGAGCTTCGGGACGGCCGGGTGCAACCTGGGTTGCATGTTCTGTCAGAACCACGACATCAGCAAGGCGCGGCAGATGGACCGGCTGATGGACGAGGCGACGCCGGACGCCATCGCGGAGGCGGCGCTCCGCTCGGGCTGCCGCTCGGTGGCGTTCACGTACAACGATCCGGTGATCTTCGCCGAGTACGCCATCGACACGGCCGCGGCCTGCCGCGAGCGCGGGGTCAAGGCGGTGGCGGTGACGGCGGGCTACATCACCGACGCGGCGCGGGAGCGCTTCTTCGGGGCGGTGGACGCGGCCAACATCGACCTGAAGGCGTTCACGGAGGAGTTCTATCAGAAGCTCACGTTCAGCGAGCTGGGCCCGGTGCTCGACACGCTGAAGTGGCTGAAGCACGAGAGCGACGTCTGGTTCGAGATCACCACGCTGCTCATCCCCGGGATGAACGACTCGGAGGAGGAGGTCGGCAAGCTCTGCGAGTGGGTGGCGGAGGAGCTGGGCGGAGACGTGCCGCTGCACTTCTCGGCGTTCCATCCCGACTTCAAGATGCGCGACATCCCGGGCACGCCGCCGGCCACGCTCCAGCGCGCGCGGCGTCAGGCGCTCGAGGCGGGGCTGAAACACGTGTACACGGGCAACGTGCACGACCGCGCGGGGCAGTCGACGTACTGCGCGGGCTGCGGCGAGCTGCTCATCGGGCGGGACTGGTATCAGCTCGACGCGTGGAAGATCGAGGGCGGGGCCTGCCGGGGCTGCGGGCACGCGCTGGCAGGGGTCTTCGAGGCCACGCCGGGGACGTGGGGGCCGCAGCGGCGGCGGTTGGTCATCTCCTGAGGTAACCTCGGCGGGTGCGCAGGCGGCGTGGTGATTTCGAGCCGGGAGATGTGGTCGGTGAGCGGTACCGCGTCCTCGAAGAGGTGGGCGCGGGCGCCTACGGGACGGTCTACCGTGCGCAACATGTCGTGACGCAGCGCGTGGTGGCGCTGAAGGTGCTCCACGCGCACATGGCCCACGACGAGCCGACCCGGGCCCGCTTCGCGCGGGAGGTGGCGGCGCCCGCGTCGATCGAGCACCCGGGCATCGTGGAGGTGCTCGACGCGGCGATCGACGAGGAGGGGCGGCCGTTCCTCGCGATGGAGTGGCTCGAGGGGGAGACGCTCCGGGAGCTGCTCGAGCGCGGGCAGCTGTCTCTGCGGGATCTGCTGGAGCTCTTCGTGAAGCTGCTCGAGCCGCTCGACGCGGCGCACGGCGCGGGCTTCGTGCACCGCGATCTCAAGCCCGACAACGTGTTCGTGCACGCGACGAAGCGAGGCCGGGAGCTGCGCGTGCTCGACTTCGGGCTGGTGCGGCGCGACGACAGTCCGTCGGTGACGGAGACGGGGACCGCGATCGGCACGCCGCGCTACATGAGCCCGGAGCAGTTCATGGACTCGAAGTCGGCCGGGCCGCCCGCCGACGTGTGGGCGCTCGGCACGATGCTCTACGAGGCGCTGGCCGGAGAGCCGCCGTTCCGCGCGACGTCGCACGCGCTCATGCTCGCGGTGCTGACCGCGCCGCACGTGCCGCTCGAGGAGCGGGTGCCGACCTTGCCGCCCGCGCTGATGGCGCTGGTGGAGTCGTGCCTCCGCAAGGAGCCGAGCGAGCGGCCCGCGGACGCGGCGGCGCTGATGGCGGGGCTGCGCGCGGTGCTGGCGGAGCTGGACGCGCAGAGCGCGGCGGTGACGATCCGCGAGATGCCGCGGGTGGAGATCCCGGCGTCGTCCCAGGCGGCCACGACGGTCATGGCGGCGACGGATCCGGCGACGCTCGAGGCGGCGACGACGGTGATGCCGGTCTCGGGGCCGATCCCCGCCGGCCTTCCCCCCACGCGGCCGGCCGCGCCTCGGCGACGCGCGATCTGGCCGTGGCTGGTGGCCTTCGGGCTGCTCGGCGCGATGGGCGTCACGGCGATCGGCGCCGCGCTCTGGATGGGTCGCAGCGTTCACGCGGAGCCGAGCCCGCGCGCGGAGGAGACGCCGCCCCCGCCGACGCCAGCGATCGAGCCGGACGAGGTCGCGCCGATGATGCCGGCCATGGAGCCCGCGGTCGCTCCACCTCCGGAGGGCAACGCGGCTGGCGAGATCGAGCGTCCGGCAGAGACGCGCGAGCGGCCCGCGCGCGCGCCGAGGGCGACCCCACGCCCGGCGCCCGACGGCGACGAGGAGAGCCCGCCGCCTCCGCCGCCGCCTCCGGACGGAGAGCGCCCTTCCCTGCCCAACCCGTTCGAGCTGCTGCACCCGCTGACCGAAGATTGATCAGTCCGCGTCGAGGCAGCCCTCGACGATGTCGTGCAGGGCGCGCGCGGTGGGGCGGCGAGCGGCGTCGAGCCGCAGCGCCT
>JAOYNT010069197.1:0-13407 GCA_037575995.1 Lingulaulax polyedra | reverse complement strand
CTGCGCGGCCGGAATCAACCCGCCAGGTCTGGACTGCAACTGGAAACTGAACCAAAACGGCACACGACCCGCCGCTGGGCACGCATGCATATGGAGTTGGGTGGGGGCCGTTTTTTTCGCCACATTTGGCCTGTGTCGGGCTTCTCTGGCCCATTCTGGCTGAGGGTGAACACGAACCTTACCCTGTCGGGCACACTGCCCCCGTTCAGCCTCAAAGCAAGCGCCACAATGCCGCATTCCGGTGGGCAACAACTCCAGCAATGAGTCCTGGTGAACTTGATCAACAATGCCAGGCAAGTTTGAGCCAAAATGGGCAAACAAGCCCATTGATTGCAATTGCAATGCCACAATGCCCCTTCGCCGGCAACTCCGCCAAGAAAGCCTTGCCTGCCATGGCACGGGCGTTGTATGCTCCAAAACGCCCGCGCAGGGACCCCGCAGAAGCAGACCGACACCAGTCCATTGCGCAGCCGCGCAAGATAACGCGAAACCCTGTGAGACAGCACCGCAATGGTGAAGCATGGCAGTGAGGGTTGGCCTCCAATCGCTGGACGTTGCCAGCAGCGGAAATATTGCGAACGATCTGGCCGTGAATATTGGCACTTGCACCAACACCGGCACACGGCACGGCCAGAGACCCAAGAAACAGAGTGCATCAACAAGCAGTCGCGCAGTGACTGGGCTGAGCACAAACATCAGTTCACCATGCCAACGTCATGCATTCCAGCCTCTCCGCACATGAACGGATCACACATCAATGAACACGCTCAAGTCAACTCGAACCTTCTTGGTCTCGAACGATTCAACCCAAGGCGTTAGCAAAAGGGCAACGGCGTTATTTTATTTATGCGGCCCTCCCACCCATGCCACCGACGCTGCACCACCACGCATGGTCAAGAAGCGCGACAGGCACCGTGGGCTTTCAGCGCCAGGTCGAAGGTCTTGCTCATGTGCTCTGTCATGCACCCCTTGTACCACTCCTTCGTCCACTCCTTGAGATTGCCGAGGTAGACCGCAGCAGCAGAGTCGGCCGGCACGATCAGGCCCACCTTCATGCCCACGGCGTGGTCGGCCTTGGCGCGGCTGGCGATGAGCGCCCCGGCAGGAAGGTAGAGCATGTCGCCGGCCTCCATGCTGCCGTGCTCGAGCCAGTGGGTGGTCTCCGCCGAGAGGAAGGACTGCGCGCACTTGGTCGTCATGTTCCGGAACTTGTGCTGCACCTCCGTGAGCGAGACGAGGCCGGACTTGGCGTTGCTGCCGTTCAGCGAGGCCCAGTTCACCATCATGGGGCAGGCAGTCACGACGACGTCCCTGCCGCCGTTCACGCGCAGGCGGAGCGATCCCAGGAACGCGTACTCGGTCTGCGTGCACTCCGTGCCGCCGGCGATGCACCACAGCGTCAGCCCGAGGGTGCGCGCCAGCTCATGCCTCTCGTCGTCAGCTTTCTCGAAGCCGTTGAACTCGAACCCCAGGGGCTTCAGGAAAGCCGCGACGCGCTCCACAAAGGCCGGGAACAGCTTCTTCTGGTCGGGCGTGAGCAGACGGCCGCCGAACTTGGCCGAGGTGGGCACACTCAGGTTCCTCTCGAAGTCGGCGGTCTGCTCCTTGATGAACTTCATGGCCTCCTCGGTCAGCAGCTGGTCGACGAGGGCCGCGATCGCACCCTTGCTGAGGATGAGGGGCTTGCTGGCGCTCCAGTCCTTGAGCTTGGCGATGTCGTCCGCCGTGGCCACCCGGCGCATTGGCTTGATGCTGGAGTCCTTGGCCAACGCCACCGCGAAGAGGGAAGCCTTCTCGATGTCCGGGTTCTTGAGCCGCTTCTTGCGCTCGTTCTCGTTGTCGCGCGCCTCCTTCTCCCCGTCCTTCGTTCTCTTCTTGGCTCGCAAGGACTCCCGCTTGCGGATCGTGCCCAAGGCCGACTGGAACTCGGAGTGCGCCGCCTTGCAGGCACTCACGACGTCGACAAAGGGTTTCGCCTTCCGCTTGAGACGCTTGGCGAGGGCGGCCAGCGCGGTCTTGCTGTCGACGGAGTCGAACTGGTCCACCATGGTGTTCACCTCCGACCACATGCACAGGCGGGAGAAGGACTCGCAGCACGGCATGGCCCCGAACTCAATCTTGCCGACGTTTGACGAAGCCGTGGCGGCTGAAGAAGTGGTGAAGCCGCTGATGTAGTCGGTCAGCGCTTGGGAGCTGTCGCCCAAGACCAGGTCGGCGCCCTTCTTCTTGCTGGTGACAACCTTCACCTCGCCTGACAGGTACTTCCTGTCCACCTCCTCGAGACCCGCGTACTCTTGCAGGTCGTTGTCCAGCTGCGTCTTGGCGTCGCGCAGCTTCGACTTCAGATCGAGCATGTCCTGGACGAAGGTCCGGCGAGCACGAAGCACACACTCGTCGCGCTTCCACCTTGGGGTCTTCGCGTGATTTGGCGTCTCCTTCTCTGCGCCCTCCTGTAGCTCCTCGCTCTCGTCGTCCTTATCCTCCTCCTCCTCCTTCACCTCGGCCTTGGTCTCGATCAGGTCGGAGACGCCGCCGCGCAGCCCGAACTCGTGGCCGAAGGCCGAGACGCCCGCCTTGCGGTGGGAGTTGCTGGATGAGGCCAGCAATGACCGCACGTCGTCAGTGCGGGAGCCGTCGATGCCGCTGAGGATCTCGGAGTGCCCCCGCTGCGCCTCCTGCCGCAAGCTCTCCAGCTGCTCCGTGCTTGCGTTCTTGATCGGCGCCTTCTTCTGCTGCTGCAAGCACTTCTCCTGCGAGAGCATGTTGCGGAAGGTGACCTGCTTAGGGCTCCGCACCCAGAAGCAGAGCGCGCCCCTGGGACCGGAGTGGTCAGAGAACGGTGCCGTCGGCGAATTCTGCTCCTTCAGGCGCATCCACTCCTTCCACATGGACTCGGATTCCACCTTGCCGTAGCCCCCGTACTCGGTGAGCTTCGCCCTCTCGTACCAGAGGCTCTCCCACATCATCATGCCCCCGTCATCCACGAGCACCTGCGACGCGCTGCGGTACTGCTCGAAGAACGTGGTGATCTTCCACTTGCTGCCGAGGCCCTTCGGGGCCCGCTCTTCGAAGAGCGGCATGCCCCCAATGGCCTCATAGTAGTTGATCAGCATGGCGTGGACGAGGTCCGGGTCGTTGAGCGCGTCGCTGTACATGTTAACGGACTCCTGGCTCTCCAGCAAGGCGCGCTGCCGAATGCGCTCCAGGGACCGCTTGCACACCTTGTCGTAGACGTCGTTCACGAAGAAGAAGTCCACCGAACGCTTGACGCGGCAACCGCGGCACTCGATCTTGCCACCAGCCTTCTTCAGGTCCTTCACCTTCTGCTTCGTCTTGTCGCGGTAGTCCTGCTTAGCGCGCTTCGTCTTGGGCGGGTCCTGCGCGGCCCTCTTCGCCGCGGGCGTTCGCGGCGAAGCCACCTTGCTCCTGGCGAGGCTCCGGGAGCTCTTCGGCCGGGGCGAGTGCGCAGCGGGCTTGGGGTCCTCCTCGTCAGAGCTCAAGGGGTGCCTGTCGCAGCCATCATCGTCGCTCGGCAAAGGGCCAGCGGGCCTTAGTTGACAACAGTCTTGACAACGGCTTACCTGCAACCCACCCCGGCGAAGCAACGCGCACGCCGGCAGTTCTTTATGGGGTCCACCGTTTGCTCACCGATTGCCGGTGCCGTTGCTGTGATCGGCGCGGAAAGGGGGAGACGCCATGCGAGGGTTTTTTCTGACCTTCTGGGAAACGTGACTGTGAAATGTCAACAACCAGAACCATAGCAGCCTGCCAAAAACATTGCTTTGTGCCCTGTGCTAAGGCCCGCACATGGCGTCCAGCGAGAACATCTCCTCGAACATCTCCTCAATGGAACCCGCGCCACTGCCCGGCGCCGCAGCAGCGTCGCCATCCCCAGAGTTCGAATCCGCAGCCACTGCCCCGGCAGCCTCGGCCATCTCCGTGAACGGCAAAACGCCTGCCGAGTCACTGCCGAGCGGAGCGGAATGCCTCCGCGCAGCCCTGCATGCCTTGCCTTCCTGGGCAGGAATTGAAGCGAGGCAGGAGATGAATGGGCGGCCGCACAAATGAACCTGATTGAGAACCTTGTCGCCTCATGGGTCACTTCACCTTCATACGGCCTTCGTCTGTCAGACCCCAACCAACCTCACTGCCTCACCTCTACCTGCACACCTCTCGTCCACGAGGCACCTGCCAACACACCTGACCAACGGTGTCTGTCTTGGCTTTGTCAATGGCATATTTCAATCTCTCGCTTTACCAGTGAAAGAGAAGCGGCTGCAGTGATGGCAGTGATAGCAGTGGTGAGGGTGTGCACAGCCAATTTACCAGGAGGGGCCACACACTGCGAAAAGCAGCGCTGCTCCGACTTGGGCAACGTTCATGCCGTTGCCTGCTAACTGCCTCACGGCAGAGTCGCCGAGGGAGGCCAAGATGTCCTCCCTCTGGAACGCGGCCGACATGTGCCGGAACTGCGGGTGCTCCCGCATGTGGACCGGCAAGGCCTGCACCATCAGGTACTCGCTGGGCAGCAGGGGCCGGCTGTGGCGGCCGGCGATGCCCTCCTGCGCGCACCACCCGTACAGGTTCGAGGCGCGCAACAGCGACGGGATCCGCGGGCGGGCCTCCCCGAAGAACTTCGGCTCCTGCTGCAAGTCGGCGACCAGGAAGCACGAGGTCTTCTTCTTGAGCTGCGTCCTCTTCACCATGGCCAGGTACTTCATCAAGCGCCGTTTGCAGCTGCAGGAGATCAGCTGCACCCACGGCACAGGGAACCCCTGTATTGTCGTGGGCAGGTGTCGTTGCCGAGCCAGCTTCTTCTTGTAGGCATCCAGCGTCGCGCCCTTGGCCATGAAGTACATCGAGGCGTCACCGAAGAGACCGTCGCCGGCGATGCCCATGTAGTCGTCGTGGCCCCACGGCGGCAGCTGCAGCGCTGTCCTCCGCACGAGGATCGAGTATTTCCGCGGGCGGGTGCAGGCGTGGCCCTGCTCCGACGGGTTGGTGACGACGCTCCTCACCCAGTAGTCCTCGCCCATCAAGTCACTGAACATGTCCGAGTCAAAGTCACTCGTACACTCCTGCACGACCACATGGGGCTTGTGCTCCAAGAGCTCCCGGACCCACAGCAGGAAGCAGCGGGTTGCCTCACGCACCCAGCCTCGCCGCTGCCCCATGCGAGACCAGGGGGTGCAGGTGTTGCCGCCGATGGCCAGGAGCAGCTTGCCGTCGCGCTCCTCGGGGCCGGGGTAGGCGTTGCAGAGGCCGCCGTGCTTGAAGCACATCATCTTGGACTGCAGCACCTCCCGGTCCCGGATCATGCCCCACGCCTTCAGCACGAAGGACCTGCCGATGCTCGCGTGGGCCTTGCCGTCGTGCACTTGCATGGCCTCGCAGCCCCTCCAAACCGCCGCGAGCTCCTCCTGTGCCTCGGCGAGCAGGGCGCGCAGACTCTCCAGCACCTGCGGCTGAAACCGGTCCAGCATGTTGCCACCGATGTGCTGGCTGCCTCACGGGACACAGCGGAAAGACTGCGCATTGGCCTACTCAACCCTAGCCGTTGCCACCATGCTTTAACACGCAAGTGAGAAGCATGCAAGATCTTAACGCGCAAGTGAGAAGCATGCTCTAACACGCATTGGCCTGCTCAAACATATGCTGGCGTCATGCTAAGATCCCAACGCGCAAGTGAGAAGCATGCAAGAAGCTCAAGTCGTCCAAGCCGTTCGCCCACATGAGACCCATGCAAGGTCCTATGATCAAGAAGCGCAGTTCTCACACTCCCAAAACGCAATATTTCCACCATTGTCCGGCCTGCTGGCGTGCGGTCGAGCACGTCACGGCACACGGACCGGATGTCGCAGGACCTGTAGAACTGGAAGCCCTCGCTCTGGACGCCGCGCTCCTTCACGGCATCCTGCGGGGTGAAGCGCAATGCATCAGCATTTGCAGGTGTCTTGACTCTCGATTCCGTCCAAAAACTTCCTCGTGGGTGCACGATGCCTGGATCAGAAGGAGGGGGACGTGGCTTCACACAACCAAAACAGCGTCTGGCCCTGATGTGCCCGTTAAGGCCCCACCAATCCTCGATGCACCGCAGCGCGAACTCTGGGAACCCACAGCCGCTGTAGTCGGTGACCACCAGCCACCCCTTGGCGAAGTTGGAGCGGGTGGCCTGGTCGCCGTGGACCTCGACGAAGCGCTGCAGGTAGCGGTTGGGCCAGTCGAGCAGGGCCCGCCATGCAGTCTCCGGTGGCTTGCGCAAGCGGCGCGCTCCATGCCATATCCGATGCTTCAATAGCGGCATGGGGCAGATCTGAGCGCCGCTGGATGGAGATGGCGATGCTGATGCGAGTGATCGATTTGGTTGCTCTCTGAACAAACCTGCCCTGGAACGGGCTGACAACACCGAGACTGCAACGTTTCTGCCACATTCAGGCAAAGCAAAGACACGTTTAAGCTCTGAGCATACCCGAAACACACCGAACACCTTCCAAAGCTGACAAATCTGCGCGGTACGGCAATGCAACCGCCTTGTCCTTTGCATGTTGTCAGTGTCAGGGCATGTCCAAGCATGTCCGGGCTTCTCCACACATGTCCCAGGGGGGAACCGCACATGTCCGCATACAACATCACCAACATGGCCTGTGGACAACCCGAGGGAACCCGAGGGAACCCGAGGGAACCCGAGGGAAGGCCTGTGGACAACCCGAGGGAACCCGAGGGAACCCGAGGGAACCCGAGGGAATGCCATAAAATGCGTGGACACGCGTGGACACGCGTGGACATGCCTGTCCCACCCATGGACGCCCACAAACCGGAGTGGACATGGCGTGGACATCCCTAAACACAATGAGACATGCCAAATCTGGGTCTGGACAGCAGCAACGGAAGTATTTCTCCCCTACTTTGGCTTGAACCTGTGAGTTCCACGAGCACCACTCAACTGATATGCCTGATCTCAAGCCCGTCCAATCAATGCTGGGAACATGTGGAGCTGAACAACAGCACAGACGCACATCAACTGCAATGAACACTCACAGGCCTGTGCTTGAATGGTGCATGCATGCAAATCTCAGCAGACCTTCTCAACCGTGATGCTGCTGAGGGCTCCAAGAAGGCTAGCGGTCAATCCTACCTAAACTACGTTCTTCACTCAGCACACCATGGGAAACCTAGGTGATCCGCGGTCAAGAGACTTTTCAACACAATGCGCACCTCCGAACTTTTCTGCGAAGCAATGGGATTCGCAGTCAAGTGTCCGCACACTCTCGACTGCTGGTCGAGTCTGACGACAAACTCGACGAGCTTGACGCGCTCGAGGTGCTTGATGCGCTCGAGGAGCTGGAGGACGTCGAGGCCGTTGCGGCAGCAGCGGCCCCCGCCGCAGCTGCAGCAGCCGCACCGGCGCCCGCACAGCGAGCGCGGCCTCGCCCACGTCCACGGCGAGCGCGGCCTCGCCCACGCCCAGGACCCCCTCGAGCAAGAAGTTCTGGCCCGGCAGCGGCAGCTGCCGCGGCCCCGCCGGCCAGCATGGGCGCGTCGAGCTCGTTGTCCGGCAGCACGGCGTGCGCGGGGCCGTTGAGCAAGTCGGCGTCATCATGCAGCATCTGCTCCAGCACCTCATCAGCTGGCGGCGCAGAGACATCCTGGAGGTAGACGTGCTCGTGCTGCCTCGTCCAAGCCTTGGCTTGTGTGCACCAGAACTTCAGCCGCGCAAGTGCGGCTTCGCACGATGTCCTGCCGCCAACAGAGACCGTCTTCTTGCATGCGGTCGTCCTGCTCCTCTTGTGCCAAGGGCATGTGGCCTGGTAGCCATCGGCCTTCCTCGTGATCAGGAAGCACCCCCAGTGCGTGGTGCCCCCCAGGAGTTCCTCCACTGAGGGCAGCGGCGCGGCCGGGGCTGGAGGCGCCGGCAGCGGTGCTGCTGCCAATGCATCAGCTTCGCCTGGTGGAGACTCATCTTCGTTCGAGCTGGAGCCTTCCTCACCATCACTTCGCTCTTCAGCACTGCACTCATCTGCAGCTGCAGCGTCTGCCAGGGCCGCGTCGCCCGGCCCAGGCACGGCCGGCGCGGCAGCAGCCGCAACGCCGTGGATGACCTCAGCCATGCCGTCTGCACCCCAGGCTGGGGCATCCTCCACGGCAGGCGGCCCCGGCAACTCACCACGCAGCAGAGCATTGTACGTGCTCGCGGGCGCGTGGTGCGGGATCTCCTCGATGCCGTGGAGCTCGTGGAGCTCGGGGCCCTTGAGCAACGCCAGCAGGTAGGAGTGATGCACTGTGGCACCGCTGTGCCACACGAGCTCACGAGGCTCTGCAGCGATGCGGTGGGGGGTGGCTTTGGCAAACCTGGTCAGCGGTTGCCAGGCCCACCCGCTGTCACGCAAAAGCAAGATGAGCTCGTATGAGCTCAGGTCGGCCATGCACATGCCCGGGCGCACATCGCCTATGAGCCTCTGGCCGGCCAGGGGCAGCATCACTCCGAATGAGAGCCGTTGCAGTCCGGCGCGCGAGAGAAACCATTGCGGGCGGGGGTCCAGCTCCATGTCCACAGCCTCCGAGGACTCGAACAAACCGAGGTCCTGCAGTTCGTGCAGCACTGCCAGCTCGGTGTTGTCGTCGCATTTGTATCCTGTCAGCTTGCCAGGATAAGCTTGGGCAGCGACGAGGCGATGCAAGACTGTGCAGATGTCGGCGCGCGAGCTCTTGCACGTCGCGCCGGCGAAGTATGGGAAGGCGCCGTCGGCGGGAGAGCAGAGCTTCCACGTTGTGCGAATCAGGTTCCAGTCAGCCAGCAAGAACTTGTCGAGCAGCTTTATACCGATGCCGCCGGTGCCCGAGCAAAGCGCCGCCGCTTGCGAAACGATGTGGCTGCCATCGTTGGCCACCTCCACCACCTCATGCACCGAGACGGCGATTGCGCAGCGGCTCAAGCGGCCGCTGGCGACGACAGCCGTTGGGATGACGTGCTTGCGCGCAGGGTGGGCGTCGGCGATTTTCAGGCACAGCTGACTCGCCGGGGGCTCTGGCATGCCGTCAGCATCGAAAGCAGCCGTCGTGTCAGCAGCACGAACTGGCGGTCCCAGCACTTCATCGATGTCCTGCAGTGGAGCGAGAGGGTCCGTGCCCGGAAGTAGCAGGTAGCTGCACGAGGCACCCCCTGTCGAATCGCACGCGGAAGCGCGAAAGTGCTCCACGAACTCATTGGCCAGCACGGTGTCGATGCTTCGCCGCGGCCGCTGCGCCACTGCCCTCAAGGCCTGCCGCTGCTCTCGGTTGCGGTGCTGCAGGTGTTTCCTTTTGTGCGCAGTCAGGTCCATGCACGGAGTGACCATGTCCGAGCGATAAACGATCGACTGCAGCACCGAGTAGAAATAGTTCTGGTGGAGGCCTTGGCCGCGCAGGTGCAGCAGGTCGGGGTGCCTTTGCAACGACAGGCCCTCCGCAGCAGCGTGAATATTCCTGCAGGCAGTGAAGCAGTCCAGGAACTTGACCAGGTCGGCCGGGCGCCTGTCCAAGGCGTCCTCCAGTTCACGTTGCCGCAGCAGCAAGCTCGCATAGGCAAGCTTCGGGCGCCGTTGGCCAGTGCCTTGCTTGACGTCCTTGTGGAACGATTCAATGACGCGCTCGGCGCACGGGCAGAAGCGGAAGATGCTCACCGCCTCTTGGTACTTGCGCTCGAGCTCGGAGAGGGGCGTGCCCTTCGCGTGCAAGCCCAGCTGCGCGCGCATTCCGACGTCCTCGAAAAAGAGCCGCGTGAACCGGTGGTGCAGGTTGCGGTGGTCTGCCGGCGTGGAGTCCCACGCAGTCTCCGCCAGCGCAGCGAAACGACTCGCCACAGCGCAATCCGAGTGCGCGAGCGCCCCGAGCAGGTGCGGCAGGGATTGCGTGAACCTGGTCTTCAGCGCCAGGCCAACGGACATGGCCGCCCGCCCTGCCTCGAAGTTTGCCAGAACTTCGGCGAGGTCTGCAGGAGAAAGGGCCACAGACAAGTCGCACACGAGGTCGGCCGCCGAGGCGCGGCCCAGCTCCTCCTGCAGTTGCGACAGACGCCCAGCGACGAGCTCGGGAAAGCGCATGCTCAGCATCGGGCAGCGCCGGCCCGGTCCACCAAAAGCCTCCGCCAGCAGGCGATCGCGTTTGTGAAGCCGACTGTCCTGCAGGAGGTGTTCGTGGCAGGGGCATCCTTCGCACCACGCCTGCAGGCTGGCTGGCAGCTCATGCAGCTTTAGGATTGCGTCTGCCACCCCGAAGAACTTGTTGCTGACGAGGGTGTCCGTGAGCAAAGCGGGGCTGAAGTCCTTGTCGGTTGAGCTGTGGCCGTTGCAGAATGCGTGCTCGTTCCACGTCACGCGCATGACGCTCAGGTGCCGGCGGCTGCGCTGCAGGAAGCCGACGACGTGGCCCCACCGTTTCTCATATATGCGCTCAACGCGGCTCTTTTCAAAGAGCAATCGCTCGTGGGTGAACCGGCCCCCCAGCAAGACGCACCGTTCCACAAAGAGCTTGCAGAGGCTCTTGGAGCCGAGGAGGCACGAAATGTTGTGCAACCGCTCGAAGAACCATTCCCAGGCCGGGAGCTTCTCATCGATATCTCTGTTCAGGTTGTCCAGGAGATGGCACATGCCTGGAACGCGCAAGCAGTTTGGGAGGAAGTGCAACGCGTGCTCGCCGCCAGATGCGCCCTCATCCGGCATCCAGCCTATGTCCCTCCACGAAGGAAGCATCGACTGCACGCCTTCCACCGTCCTGAAGTCAGCAACGCCGCTCTCAGTCCCCATGTCCGTGATCATGAACCTGTAGGACGCCTGGAAGGCCGACAATGCGGAGAGGTCGGAAGCTTCGTGCCGCCACGTCCAGGCCAAGGCAGCGCACTTGTGAGTGAGGTCGGCCTTCCCGCGGTCCATGTGCACCGGCGCGTGCGTGTGGACCAACGCCGTCTCCCAGAGCCACTCCGACAGTTCAAGCCGCCGAGCATCGGTCAGCCGTTCGTCGCCCTCGCGGTAGGCGGCCTCGTCGCGGGTCAGCTCTGTGACGCAGTCGAAGCACTCTAAGAGTTTATTCTGCCGCACCTCGAGGCACCTAGACATCAGCAAGTCATAGCCTAGGATCGGGCTGGAATCGATCCAGCCGACCCGCACCATGGCGGGGTCATCAACGACAACGCGCCTGAGCAGCATGAACGCAAGATCCAGCGTCAAGCGATGCCTGGCGATGCTGCTCTTGTGAGGTGCGACGTGCTTGTTCTGCGCCAGGTACACGTCCAACTGTTGCAGCATGGAGCCGGAGAACACAACGGACATGGCGCGGCGCAAGACGATGTCCATGCGGCTCTGGTTGCGCAGCATGGAGCACAAGCGCAGGCAGTTGAACAGCTGCATGCTAGAGTAGAACCGGCCAGAGCATTGCAAGTCGCCCTGGTACGTTGCCACGCTCAGCGCATCAGAAGCCGACGTAAGCCACTGCAACGCACCGCGCAAGTCCTGCTCAACGCGCCAGTCCCCGCCCTCCTGGCCCTGGACTGCGAGGATGCGCGGCGCCCAGGACTGCAGCAGCTGCGAGATGTTCTGCAGGCCAGCCGCGCTCAGCTGGAATTCGCTGTCAATGGGGACCATGTCAGTGCGCAGGTCCCGCAGTTGCTGCGATGGCGGGTACTTTGGGAGCAGGCGATTGTGGAACCGGCGCCGTGACCGGGCGTGCCGCAGATGGGCGCGGGCCAGCGTGACGACCTGCTGCCACACCCCTGACGCCACAAGCGCAACCGTCGGCTCTGGCAAGACGAGGCAGAGCCTGCAGTGGCCAGAACCCACGAGGTCGCCCACCCGTTGGCCACCGTGCGTTGCCCAGTCGCGCGGGTGGTGCAGCACCGGCCGACAGACCAGGTTGCGAGCGGCCAGCTGCATCGGCATAGGCTCGTCTGTGCCAGCCTTGTACACTGTAGACAGAAGGCAGGGCACCTCTAGTTGCCACACTTGCCGGACGTGGAAGCTGTAGGCATCTCCAGCACGGCGAAGATGTCTCCATTGGATCCGGGCAGCTTCGTCCCAATCGCTCAGATCATCGTGCACGCCCCCACGGGACAGAAGAGCAATTGCAACAATCTGGATGACGTGCGACGAGAACTTGTTTCGCATAGGCAAGCAATTGTGGCCAATGCCACCAAGCAGTTGCTCAACGATAGCTCGGTCTGGCCATCCGCAGCGCAATCGTGAGGAGCCATACTGCAAACGCAACGCCCATGGCGGGTATGCTGCCAGCCATGCAAATACAGTGGGCTGATCTTGCATCCACGATGCCGGATCCAAAACTGTTTCAGAGGCACATGCAAAACATGCGGGTATGCTGCCAGCCATGCGAACACAGTGTTGTCCAAGGGCTGGTCTTGCATCCAAGATGCCGGATCCAAAACTGTTTTGGGAGGCACATGCAAAACATGCGTTAAACTGCTTCTCAATGCGACCAGCAATGACACGAGTGCTGGCTCAATGACCGGGGGGGGGGGGTCTCTGCCAAGATTGCTTCAGCATGCTTATGGCATCTCTGGCACATGAGATGCGAAGGCCGGCCCACGACGAGCACATCTGAAAACCAAAGTGATCAAATGCGGGGGGGGCAGCTTTTGTGAACATGTGCACACAAGTGTTGGGCATTGGTTGCCCTGGTGCCACAGACTTCAATCGGTCAATGGGTGCGCAAGAACACTTGTGTGGGGGAATGGGAATGCTGGGAAACAACCATGCTCACCTGGATGAGAACAAGCCACATGCACGCGTGGCAGCATTGGCTGCACTGGTGCGGACGCATCGGCACCCAAAACTGAACTGAAGTTCGACTTGCCGTGGTTGACATTGGTGCACTTCGGCGGATGCTGGGGGAGCTGCGCCCAGCCAGACAAGACTCACATGTGCATGCTGGGAACCGCAGGGAAATACTGCATGCGAAAACGACACCCCTGGCCATAAGGCTGGTGTCCATCTCACCTAGGCCAATATGTGTGGAGACAGGCACGAACACCAACCGTCCAACAGCTGGGGCGCATGACAAGCGCGACGGGCGCGCAACCGACGGGAATAAGACCTTCGCCCGGATAATGTGTCAAGAGAACAACAAGAACGATTGAAATCGCATATGGCATTCTCCAAAAACGGCCAAGAAAAGGCCACACCCGCCGGATGGCGTTATTAGCGACCCGCGTAAAACTGCATAAGGTAGTCACCGAGGACGATGAAATCTTCGAGACCTCCATCAAAGAGGGCACACCTGCAACAGGAGTACCTGAAGCCAACAGCGAGGATTCTCGGGTTGGTGTAAGGGGAGCTAGAAAGGGGTGTGAGACAGGTGCGAAAGACCCAAAGATACAGAAGGTGGATTCCAGTGCAGCAACAAGTTCAGCTCACATGGCAACCG
>JAOYNT010068103.1:0-13458 GCA_037575995.1 Lingulaulax polyedra | reverse complement strand
ATACGGCCCAATTTAAAATATACGCGGCCCGAACAAAAATATATACGGCCCGAACCCAAACCTTACCCCCACCGGTCGGCGCGTGCGTGGTTTTTGGAAACTCACAAACAAATTTCATACCCACCGGGGTTTTGACAGAAACATGTTTTAAAACGACCCTTCCAAAATAGACGCCCTCACGTGGCCTGCGAAACCGGCGGTCGGGGTTCGCCGGCCCAACCTGCCCAAAGTTCTGAGCGCGGCGCCCGACGCAACTTCTTGCCCGCAGGAGCACCCAAAACGGCGGCGCGGAGGTCGACATCACCGCCCACGCCCTTCTCCTGGACCGCCATGCCCTCGAACACAACACCATCGGCCGCCTCGCGCTTCGCCCGGGGCACCGTAGGCTGGACGCCGCGCGGGGGCACGCCGCCGCTGCGCTTGATGCCTCGCGCGCCGCGACGCCGGCCGGGGTGTCACGGGCCGCGAAGCCATGCACGGCGAACCGGTCGCCCGCCGGGACGCGGAACTGGGTCAGGCCGCTCCCGCCGACGACCTCGTCCGCCGGGGTCACGCCGACGATCGGCTCGAGCACGCCGCCGACGTGCCGCGCGCTCACCGCCACCGCGGCGATCTCGGTGCCCGGGTTCGGCAGGATGGGGTCGCCCATGCTCTCCTGCAGGAGGAACGCGGTCGGGTGCTCGGCGAGCGCCTCGGTCCAGGACGCGCCGTCCGCGAGGTCGAGGTTGGTCTGCGCGATGCTCAGCGCGAGCGCGAGGTCCACGTCGTCCTCGTACCGGAGCGACAGCAGGTCGTAGATGATGTCGAACGTCTCCGAGTGCCAGACCCACTGGGACCACGCCGCGCCAGGGACGTTGACCACCGCGTGCTCCACCTCGGGGTCCGCGGCGCCGTAGACGATCCCCGTGGTGCCTCCGAGCGAGCCGCCCACCCACATCCGGAGCGTGCGGTCGGGGCGGCGGCCGGCGGCCGGGTTGGGGGCGCCGACCAGGGTCTCCGCGGCGAGCGCGTCCGCGATCGGGCCCGCCATGGCCGCGTCGATCGCCGCCGCGTGGGCGAGCGCCTCCACCAGGTACGAGGCCGCGCCCAGGCTGCCCGCGAAGGCGCGCTGCAAGCTGGTGAAGGTGAGGATCACCTCGTCGTCGGTCCAGCCGTAGAGGCGCACGCCGACCTTCGCCAGGCCCTCGGCGCCGAGCTCCGCGTCGAAGGCCCCGTCCCGCTCGTTGCCGCCCGTGCCGTGGCCGTACATCACGTAGGGGTAGTCGCCGTCGCCGGCCGGGATGAGCACGCGGAAGGGCGCCGCGGTCCGGCCGAGCTCCACGGGCGTGCCCGCCGCGTCGCGCATGATCGCGTGCGCCTCGTCGAGGAACGTGGGCAGGCCCACGAGGTCTCCGTACGCGACGAGCGCGATGGCCGGGTCGTCGGGGATCTCCACGCGATCGATCTCGACCGTGGCCCGCCCGTCGTCGACGGCCTCGATCGCAGCGCGCCGCATGTGCTCGAGCGGCGCCCGGGGGTCGCCCGCGCTCCGGGTGGTGAAGTCCCAGGCGCGGAGCACGCCGGCCGCGTCCACGCCGAGCGTCTCGAGCAGGCGGCGGGTCGGCGCGTGATAGCCCGCGGCCGCGGCCTCCTCGGCGGAGCGGGGCGGGGTCAGGCCGAGCGCGGCGCGCGTCCTTGCGGGGGCCTCGAGCGGCTCGCCGTCCGCGGCGCGCAGCGCGTCGGTGATCACCACCACGTAGTCGGCGTTCGCCTCCAGCACCTGGCGCGGATCGGCCAGCACGAGCGTCTCGCCGGACGCGATCGTGAGCACCTCGATCCGGAGCGGCACCTCCGCGCCTCGGTCCGGGTGGTCGTGCTGCGCGAGGTGGAGGTGGACGCCGGCCTCGAGGGTCGCCTCGTCGAGCGGGCGCTCGAAGAGCGCGAGCAGCGGGCTGACCCGCGAGAAGCCGTCCGCGTGGGCGAGCGAGCTCGCGTCGTCCCGGGGGTTGAGCGACTCCGCGCCGACCGCGAGGCGCAGCCCTGTGGCCGTCCCCTCGTCGCGCACCGTGAAGGTGTTGGAGGGCCACGGCAGCAGGCAGCGCCCGGGATCCACCACGTCGCAGGCCGCGCTGGCCGGGCTCCGATCGCCGTCCGCGCGAGGCGTCACCGCGAAGTGCGCGTCGGGCGAGGCGCCCGCGTCGGTGGCGGCGGGGGCGTCGCAGGCGACGAGGAGACAGAGGGCGGTGAAGGTCAGCTGCGTTCGCACGCGCCGATCGTAGTACGCCTGGCCGCGTCGATCAGGCGCCGCGGTCGCGGCGGAGCTGAGCCTCCCTCAGCAGGCGGGTCAGCTCCTTCTTCGACATCGGCTTGACCAGGTGCCGGTCGAAGCCCGCGGCCTCCGCCTTGTCCTTGTCCTCCGCCCGCCCGTAGCCGGTGAGCGCGACGAGGAAGTGCGCGGAGCCGTTCTCTCGCCCTCGGACCCGTCGCGCCACCTCGTAGCCATCGATGCCCGGCAGGCCGATGTCGACCAGGGCGAGGTCGGGGTTCGCGTCCACGATCGCGTCGATCGCGCTCTCCCCGTCCGCCACCGAGACCGTCTGGTGGCCTCGCATCTGGACGAGCATCTCGAGCATCTCGCGGTTGTCGTCCTGATCCTCCACCACGACCACCTTCAGCGAGGCGGCGTCACGGATCCCGCTCGGCTCGTCGTCCTCGTCCGCGTCGGGCGCGTTCGCAGGCAGCGGCAGCTCGATCTCCACCTCGGTGCCCTTGTCGCGGCCCTCGCTCGACGCGCGGATGCTGCCGTCGTGCGCCTCCGCGATCTTCCGCGCGAGGCTGAGGCCCACGCCGAGCCCGCCCATCGAGCGATCGATGTCCTGCTCGCGCTGGTAGAACAGCTCGAAGATCCGGGCCGCCTCCTCGGGCGCCATGCCGACGCCTTCGTCCCGGATGCGCACGCGGGCGCGCCCGCCCTCGACCTCCACGCTCAGCCTCACCGCGCGGCCGCGGTCGGTGAACTTCACGCCGTTCATCAGGACGTTGGTCAGCATCTGCTGGAGGCGCGAGGGGTCGGCCAGCAGCCGCAGCTCGGGCACCCGCTCGGGGCCCTCGAGCTTCACGCCGCGTGAGCGCGCGGCGCCCATCACCGCCTCGAGGCTGCGCTCGACCACCGTCTGCAGTGACACCGGCTTCTTGCGCATCTCCAGCCGGTCCATCGTCAGGCGGCTGACGTCGAGGAGATCCTCGAGCAGGTCGCGCACGTGCTGCGTCTGGCGTTTCATGACCCCGATGGCGCGTCCGAAGTCGGCCTCGTCGGAGCGCTCGACCACGTGCGCCGCGTTGGCGATCGCGGCGAGCGGGTTGCGCAGCTCGTGCGAGAGCATGGCCAGGAAGCGGTCGCGCTGCTCGACCGCGCGGCGCTGCTGCTCCTCGACGATCTTGCGGTCGGTGATGTCGAGGCTGATGCTCGCGACGCCCACGTTCGCGCCCTCGGGGCCCGGGAGCGCGAACTTGGAGGTGAGGAACGTGCGCGAGGCGCCGTCCACGTCGCATGCCTCTTCGATCACGGCTGGCTCGCCGCTCTCGAGCACCTGGCGATCGGTCCGCTCGAGCCGGGTCGGGACGTCGCTCTCCTCGATCCCGAACAGCCGACGCGCCTCGCGGCTCGCCATGCGCAAGCGCCCCGACGGGTCGCGCGCGGTGATCGCGAACGGGCTGTGCTCGAGGATGGCCTCGAGCTCCATCTCGCGGAGCTCGAGCCGCGCCTCGGTGCGGCGCACGGCCGAGATGTCGATCAGCGTGAGCACCACGCCCTCGACCTTCTCGCGCGGCTGATAGGGCAGGACCCGCATCAGGTAGCAGTGTCCGTCCCCGTCCTCGACCTCGCGCTCGATGCGGCGACCCTCGTCGCGCGCCGCGTACAGATCGCGGCCCAGGTCGGGGTGGTCGAGGCGGTGGGAGAAGGACTCGATCGGCCGGCCGAGGTCGCGGTCGATCAGGTGGAAGGTCTCGGCCATCTTCGGCGTGAACTTCCGGATGCGGAGCTCACTGTCGAGGAAGACCGTGTGGACCTCCGTCGCCTCCAGCAAGTGCTCGACGTCGTTGGTCAGCTGCTGCAGCTCCGAGATCTTCTGCTGGTGCTCCGCGTTGACCGTGTAGAGCTCCTCGTTGACCGACTGCAGCTCCTCGTTCGCGCTGTGGAGCTCCTCGTTGGAGGCGATCAGCTCTTCGTTGGTGGCCTGGAGCTCCTCGTTCGACGCCTCCATCTCCTCCACGGTCGCCTGGAGGTTCTCCTTCGCGTAGCGGAGCTCGAGCTCCAGCGACTCCACTCGCTCTCGCGCCAGGCCATCGCGCGGCTGCTCGTCCGCGTCCATCACGACCGGCTCCGCCGGGGCGCGCTCCTCGAAGGTGACCAGGAACGCCTCGACCTCGCCGTCGAGCAGCTCCGCGGTGATCGCGAGCATCTGCTCCTGATCGGCGCTGCGGTGCGGCACCGCCTCGAAGCGGACCGGCTTGCCGGGGCCGTGCTCACGCGCCCGCTTCAGGGAGCTGGCCAGCGCGTACTTCAGCTCGCCGTCGACCATGTCGAGGATCTGGAGCGACGCGGCGCCCTCTCGATGGGTCAGGTAGCGGCTCGCTCCGCCCTCGCTCCGCAGCAGGGTGTGGTCGCCCGAGACGATCAGGCTGGCCGGCGCGTAGCGCTCCAGAAGCACCCGCCGCGAGCGCTCGAGCAGGTCGTCCGGGCTGCTGCGCAGGGGCTCGGGCTTGCGGCGCGCCCGGGTGAGCGAGCGCAGCTCCGGCGGGAGGCGGACCTCGCGGCGCTTGCGATAGAGCTTCCAGCGGCGGTGCACCGGGGTCAGCTCCTCGGCGAGGCTGCCGGGGCTCTCGCTCGGCCCGAGCATCAGGATGCCCTGGCTCTTCAGCCCGAAGTGGAAGAGCGCGAGGGCTTTCCGCTGGGCCTGCGGCCGGAAGTAGATGAGCAGGTTGCGGCAGATGACGAGGTCGAGCCGTGTGAACGGCGCGTCGCGCAGGACGTTGTGGTACGCGAAGACGATCTGGTTGCGCACCTCGTCCCGCACCCGGAAGCGCTCCCCCTCGCGCGCGAAGTAGCGGTCGCGGCGCTCCTTGCTCATGTCCGCGAGCGCCTCCTCGCCGTAGACGCCGCTCGACGCGACCTCGAGCGAGCCTCTATGCACGTCGGTCGCGAAGAGGCGCAGCCGCGGCTTGCGGTTCGCCTGGCGGAAGGCCTCGTGCACCGCGACCGCGATGGAGTAGGCCTCCTCGCCCGTCGCGCAGGCCGCGGACCACACGCGCAGCGGCTGGCCCTCGTCGAGGTTCTCGATGAGCTCCGGCAGGACGTTCTTCTCGAGCTTGGCGAACGCGTCCGCGTCCCGGAAGAAGCTCGTGACGCCGATGAGCAGGTCGCGGTAGAGGGCCTCTCGCTCGACGGGGCTCTCGCGGAGCTTGTCGAGGTACTCGTCGAGGTCGCGCGCGCCCGTCATCAGGAGGCGGCGATCGAGGCGCCGGCCGATCGTGCTGGACTTGTACGCGCCGAAGTCGACCCCGGTGTCCTTGGCCAGGATCTCGAAGATCCCCTCGAGCCCCTCGTGCTGCTCCTCCACGAGGAAGGGGCGCTCGTCGCGGGAGACGCGCTCGCTGTAGCGGGCGATCGCCTCGCCGATCTGGGCCGGGCCGAGCACGAGGTCGACGTGCCCGGTGTCGATGGCGCTCATCGGCATGCCGTCGAACCGCGCGGACGCCGGGTCCTGCGAGACCACGAGCCCGCCCGCCTGGTGGACCGCCGTGCAGCCGCGGCTGCCGTCGCTCCCCGTCCCGGAGAGGATCACCGCGCAGGCGCGCGGGCCCACGTCTTCGGCGAGCGAGCGCAGGAAGGTGTCGATGGGAAGCCAGACGCCGGGGTCGGGCTCGCGATCCTTGAGCAGGAGGCGCCCCGCGGAGACGATCATCTCCACCTTGGGGGGCATCAGGTAGATCACGCCCCGCTCGAGCGGCTGCTCGTGCTCGGCCACCTGGATGCGCCAGTCGGTGTGCGCCGCCAGCAGCTCGTCCATCTTGGACTCGAAGTCCGGCGAGAGGTGCTGCACGACCACCAGCGCGGCCGGCAGGCGGTTGGGGAGGCCGGCGAGCAGCTCCTGCAGGGCCTGCAGCCCGCCCGCGGACGCGCCCACTCCTGCCACCGTCAGCGGAGGCTCGTGTTCGTCACCCCGCGATTCGTCCTTCTGATCCGACACCGCTCGGTGAGGCTCTTATGTCCAGGCGTGCTCTCCACAACCGACATGTCGCACAGCGGGGCTCTCGCTTGCCCCCACGACGGACGTGCGAAGGGCGCGCGGCCTCTCGGCTCACGCGCCCTCTCGCGGCTCGGCGGCCCGACGGATTCGTCAGGCCGCCACGTGGCTTTTGGAGATGCCCTTCTTCTTCAGCTTCTCGACCAGGGTGGTCCGGTTCATCTGGAGGATCGACGCCGCCTGGTTCTTGTTCCAGCCGGTCCGCTCGAGCGCCTGGACGATGAGCGCGTTCTCGAACTGCTCGACCGCGTCGCGCAGATCGAGCCCCGCCTCGGGCAGGATGGGGGAGCCGCCCCCGCCGCCCGCCGTCGCCCCGCTCGCCTCGCGGATCCGGGCCGGCACGTCGTCGAGGGTCAGGGTCTCGCCCTGCGCGAGCACGACCATGCGCTCCACGGTGTGGCGAAGTTGCCGCACGTTGCCCGGCCAGTCGAAGCCCTGCAGGGCCGCGAGCGCCGCGTCCTCGATGCGGGTGATGTTCCGGTTCCGGCGTCGGGCGGCCTCGCTGATGAAGTGGCCGACGAGGTGGGGGATGTCGCCGGGCCGCTGGCGCAGCGACGGGAGCTCGATCCGGATGACGTCGAGCCGGTAGAGCAGGTCCTCGCGGAAGCGACCCGTCTCGGCCATCTCCTCGACGTCGCGGTGGGTCGCGGCGACCACGCGCACGTCGACCTTGTGGCTCTTCGACTCACCGACCGGTCGGATCTCCCCCTCCTGCAGCACCCGGAGGAGCTTCGCCTGGAGGGACAGGTCCATCTCGCCGATCTCGTCGAGCAGCAGCGTGCCCCCGTCCGCGACCTGGAAGCGGCCCTTGTGCGCGTTGGTGGCGCCCGTGAAGGCTCCCTTGGCGTGGCCGAAGAGCTCGCTCTCCATGAGGTTCTCGGGGATCGCCGCGCAGTTCATCGGCACGAACGCGCCCTTGCGGCGCCCGCTCGCGCGGTGGATGGCCTGGGCGATCAGCTCCTTGCCCGTGCCGGTCTCGCCGGTGATGAGCACGGAGCAGTCGGTGTCGGCCACGCGCCGGACGATGTCGAAGACCCGCATGAGGGTCGCGTCCTCGCCGATGATCTCCGGGCAGTGCTCGGTGCGCCAGGCGGCCAGATCGGTCTCGCTGGCCGGCGGCGCCATCCCGAGCGAGCGGGCGCTCTGGACGCGCTCGAGCGAGTGGTCGAGGGCCTCGAGCGAGAAGGGCTTGGTCAGGAAGTCGTCGGCGCCGTGCCGCAGCGCCGTGATCGCGTGGTCCAGCACCGCCTGGCCGGTCATGACGATCACCGCCGCGCGGCTCGCGTGGACGTGGTCGACCACGGTGAAGCCCTGCCCGTCGGGGAGCATGACGTCGGTCAGCACGACGTCGACGTCGGGCTCTCGCTCGAGCACCTCGCGCGCCTCCTGGCACGTACCAGCCTCGAGGATCTCTTCCCCGCGCCGGCGAAGGTGCCGCGCGAGGCTGCGCCTCAGCGTCTCTTCGTCTTCGACGATCAGGATTTTCGACATCGGATGGGGCCTCCCGCCTCCGTGGATTCTACGGACACTCCGAACGGTAGAGGTGCCATATTTTTGACCCTAGCCTAGCCCCAAATCCAGCGCCTGGTTCCACGATGTGCCTGTATTTGGGGCTAGAAGCGCCGCAGGCGCGTCGTTTTCGGGTGAAGCGAAGGCGGCTTTGCCGCCGCAGCGAGGGGCTTTTGCGAAAAGCCCCTGACTAGTTCGGATCAGAATCGATTTCCTCAAGCGGGGCCACCTTTCGACCGTTGCGTGGGACATGGACCCCGCCGTGTCCCTGGATCGGCCCCTCCTGGGCGAAGCGTCCGCACCCGACGCCGTGATCGAGGTGCAGGTGCTGCTCCGGCGGCGCCTGGCCGACCACGGCTGGATCGAGGCGGTGCACGTGGACACGGACCCCGGGCGGCTCCCCCATCCCCCGCCCGGAGCCGAGAGCGCCGTGCTCCGGATCCCGGTGGAGGCCGAGCGAATCTGGGCCCAGATCTGCTGGACGGGCGACGACCCGGTCCGGGCCGCCTTCGTGCGCCAGTCCGTGGAGGTGGTCGGCGCGCGCATCCGCGAGGAGGGGTGGGCGGGCGAGCAGCTCGTGCTCCGCGACCGGCTCGCGGCCCTGCGCAAGCGCATGGTCGACCGGAACCGGATGGCGGCCCTGGGCACGATGGCGGCCAGCGTCGCGCACGACATCCGCACCCCCCTGACCGTCCTGTTCGCGAACCTCTCCTATCTGGAGGAGTCGCTCGAGGGCCTGGAGACGGAGGACTCGGAGGAGCTGCGCTCGGTCCTCGAGGACAACCGGCTCGCGGTCGAGCTGATCGAGGGCGTGCTCGACTCCATGAAGACCTTCGTCGCCGACGGTGAGGCGGCCGGCCTGGTGCGCGTCGACCCCGTCGTGGCCTCCGCCGTCCGGCTGACCCGCTGGCACTTCGGCAACGCGCAGGTCCGCGTCGACGCCCGGGTCGAGGGCGACCCGCTCGCCTGCGGCACCGTCGGCGAGGTCTGCCAGATCCTGGTGAACCTGCTCGCCAACGCGGCCGAGGCCTCTCCCCGCGGCTCGGCGGTCCACGTGCTGGCGCGCCGCCGCGGCGACGTCACCTGCATCTACGTGGCGGACGAGGGCCCCGGCGTGCCCGCCCGCGACCGCGAGGCCATCTTCGAGGCGTTCCACACCTCCAAGGCGGCCGGCATGGGCCTGGGCCTGTCGATCGCGCGCGAGATGGCGCGCCGGCACGGGGGAGACCTCTCTCTCGTCGACGGGCCGCCGCGCGGGCTCGACGCGCAGCCCACGGGGGCGTGCTTCGAGCTGCGCCTGCCGGCCTCGCTGCGCGGCACGTACCTGCCCCCCGCCTGAACGTCGGTCCCTTGGCGGCGACCCGCTGACGGTCGCCGTCTCTCTGACGGTCGAGGCGCCAACTCCCCGTGAATCGGGGGGATCGTCCGTGGCACTGCCTCTGGCACGGTGGCTGCACAACCCAGCTCCGTGATTCCCATCTTCCAGAGCGTGGCCCTGACCCACCGCGCGCTCGACTATCACCTCGAGCGGCAGAACGTCCTGGCCTCCAACGTCGCCAACGTCGACACCCCCGGCTTCCGCCCGCTCGAGCTCGTCCGCGAGGACGTGCCCGAGGCCGAGCAGGGGACGCTGCGGCTCGAGACGACGAACGCGGCCCACGTCGGCCACCAGGGCGACGCCGCCCGCCCCTTCGTGCTCACCGAGTCCGAGGAGCAGGTCGTCAACCCCGGCAACGACGGCAACGCCGTCTCGCTCGAGCGCGAGATGAGCAAGGTCGCCGCCAACAACATCCGGTACGAGGGCGCGGTTCGGATCGTCCGCAGCCAGCTCGGCCTCCTTCGCTACGCCGCCAACGACGGCCATTGAGGACAGAGATCATGAACTTCTTTTCCGCCATGGAGATCGCCGCTTCCGGCCTCGGCGCGCAGCGCACCCGGATGAACGTGCTCGCGAGCAACCTCGCCAACGCGCGCACCACGCGCACCGAGGACGGCCAGGGGCCCTACCGGCGCATGGACCCCGTCTTCCGCGCGGTCCCGGTCGCCGAGCGCTTCGAGGAGCTGCAAGGCGACGCGCACGCGCAGAACGCCTTCGTCGTCGAGGTGCCGGAGATTCGCCAGGACGACGGCCCGCCCCAGCGCATCTACGAGCCGAGCCACCCGGACGCGGACGACGACGGCTACGTCGAGATGCCCAACGTCAACGTCGTCGAGGAGATGGTCAACATGATCACCGCCTCTCGAGCCTACGAGTCCGGCGTCACCGTGATGCAGAGCCTCAAGAGCATGGCCAAGAGCGCCATCAGCATCAGCGGCTGAACCCCCTTCTCAGAAAGCCCCTCCGATGACCGCCCCCATCAGCAGCAACATGACGAGCTTCGCCGCGACGCTTCAGCGCGCCGACGCCACCGTCCAGCCGCGCGAGGTCCAGACGCCGCAGGCGGACTCGCTGCGGATCGGCGAGGGCGCGCAG
The DNA here is from genome assembly GCA_037575995.1 of Lingulaulax polyedra. NCBI lineage: Eukaryota > Dinophyceae > Gonyaulacales > Lingulodiniaceae > Lingulaulax > Lingulaulax polyedra. The sequence goes on along the minus strand of JAOYNT010068103.1, from coordinate 3,189 downwards.
CGCGTCCAGGCGCCCGAGGGGCCGAGCTTCGGCGACCGCGTCGAGCAGCTCCTCGAGCAGACCAACCAGGTGCAGGTGAACGCAGAGCAGGCCTCGGAGGCTTACGCCAACGGCACCCGCAACGACATGCACGGCACGATGATCGCGCTCGAGCAGGCCGACATCAGCTTCCGGCTCGTCAGCAACATCCGCAGCCGGCTCGTCGACGCCTACCGCGAAGTCATGCGGATGGGGGCCTAGTCGATGGAAGAGCTCAAGCAGCGCTTCGCGGCCTTGCAAGAGAAGTGGAAGGCGCTCGAGACGCGCGTCCGCCTCGGCGCCCTCGCCGGAGTCGGCGTCGTCATCGCGGGGGCGATCCTGTTCTTCGCCCATGGGAGCAACCCGGACTACGGGATCCTGTTCTCGAACCTCTCGCAGGAGGACGCCGCGCGCATCGTCGAGCGCCTCCGCGGCCTCAACGTCGAGTACGAGCTGGGCGAGGGCGGCACCACCATCCTCGTGGCGGAGGACGCCGTGCACGAGACGCGGCTGACGCTGGCCAACGAGGGCCTCCCGAGCGGCGGCGGCGTGGGCTTCGAGCTCTTCGACACCCAGCGCTTCGGTGAGAGCGACTTCTCCGAGCAGGTGCAGTTCCGGCGCGCGCTCGAGGGCGAGCTGGCCCGCACCATCCGCCACCTCGCGGGTGTGGAGAGCGCGCGTGTGCACCTCGTGTTGCCCGAGCGCCGCCTCTTCACCACCGACGAGAGCGAGGCGAGCGCGTCGGTCGCGCTCCACATGAACCCGGGCTGGCGCCTGCGCGAGGACCAGGTCCAGGGCGTGCAGCACCTCGTGGCGTCCAGCGTCCAGGGCCTCGCGCCCGGCAACGTCACGGTGGTCGACGGCGACGGCCGGCCGCTCAGCGAAGACGGCGCGGAGTCGGGCGAGGCGGTCGCCAACGCCGAGGACCTCCGCCACCAGATCGAGCAGAGCAAGCAGCGCGCGGTGCAGCAGCTCCTCGACGCCTCGCTCGGGCCCGGCGTGGCCATCGTGCGCGTCAGCGCCGAGGTGGACATGTCTCGCGAGGAGCACCTCCAGGAGACCTACGACCCGGAGCGGATCGCGACGCGCAGCTTCGAGATCACCGAGGAGCGCAGCGCGGAGGCCGAGGGCGACGCGCAGGGCATCCCCGGCGCGGCGTCGAACCTGCCCGGCGGCGCCGCGGCGGAGGCGACGGCGGGTGAGAGCGCGGCCGGGCGCCGTCACGAGCGCCGCAACTACGAGGTCACCAAGACCGTCCGCCGCGCCTTCCGGCCGGTCGGTCGCCTCACGCGCCTCACGGTCGCGGTGGTGGTCGACGGAACCTGGGACGGCGAAGGCGACGCGCGCAGCTACACCGAGCGCGACGCGGACGAGCTGACGCGGATCCGCGCCCTCGTGTCCACCGCCGCGGGCATCAGCGCCGAGCGCGGCGACGAGGTCACGGTCGAGAACGTGGCGTTCGCGGGCGGCCCCCGCGAGGAGCCCGCCGCGCACCCCGACGACTTCATCGCGGTCTACGAGCCGTGGCTCCCCTACGCGGCCGCCGCGGCGCTCCTGCTGCTGGTCCTGATCGGCGCGTTCGTCTTCTGGCTTCGCCGCAAGAAGCGCCTGAAGGCCGAGAAGGAGGCCGAGGAGGCCCGCAAGCTCCGGGTGCTCGAGGCGCGCGCCAGGGGAGAAGAGGTCGACGAAGACGACCTGGACGCGCTCCCCGCGCCGACCCCGGTCGCCGAGCTGGGCGCGGGCGAAGAAGACGACATCGACGGCTACGGCGACGACGTCAACGCGGTGCTCGCCGACTACGAGCAGCTGCGCGTCCTCGCCCTCGAGGTGGCGCGGCGAGACCCCGAGCTGGCGGCGCGCGTGGTGCGCGGGTGGCTGGCCGATGACGTCAAGGCCCAGAAGAAGGCCGAAGAGTCTCAGGAGGCAGCGTGACCACCGCAGCAGACGTCGAGGCGAGCGCGGAGGAGCTGTTGGCCAAGAACGGGCTCGCCCGGATCAAGGTCGACAAGAGCTCGCTGAAGCGCCTGAGCGGCGCGGAGAGGGCGCTGCTCTTCCTGGTCAGCCTCGACGAGAGCGTCGCGACGCGCATCCTCGGCCACCTCGGCGACGAGGAGGTCCGGCTGCTCCGTGACTCCTCCTCGGCGATGACCGAGGCGCCGCCCACGGCGATCAAGGCCGTGCACCACGACTTCCTCGAGCGCGTCCGGCAGGGCATGCCGGCGAGCCTCAAGGGGAGCAGCGCGTATCTGCGCCGCCTCGCGGGCAACGCGCTCGGCGAGGGCCGCGCCTCGGAGCTCTGGAGCGACAAGCCCAAGAGCGAAGGCGCCGCCGCGCTCGCCCGGCTCGAGACCGGCGTCCTCCAGGCGCTCCTCGACGCGGAGCAGCCCCAGACCGTGGCCATCGTGCTCAGCCAGCTCCCGGCCGCGAAGGCGTCCGAGATCATCGAGAAGATGGACCCGGCCCGTCGTCAGGACGTCATGCTGCGTCTGGCGCAGCTCGAGAGCATCCCCGAGGCGGTGTTCCAGAACATCGAGCAGGCCTTCCAGGTCCACGTCGACGCGCTCGCCGAGGTGCAGCGCCGCGAGATCCCGGGCAAGAAGTCCGCGGCGGACATCGTCAAGCGGCTGCCGGCCGAGGTCGGCGAGGAGCTGCTCGAGGCGCTCCGCGGCGCGAGCCAGGACGCGGCCGACGCCATCGAGAAGGCGCTCTTCACCTTCGAGGATCTCGGCCGGGTCGACAGCCGCGGCATGCAGCAGCTCCTCAAGGAGGTCGCGACCGACCAGCTCACGCTCGCCCTCAAGACCGCGAGCGAAGAGCTCAAGGAGAAGGTCTTCGGCAACATCTCGAGCCGCGCGGCGGATCTCCTGCACGAGGAGCTCGAGCTGATGGGCCCGGTCAAGCTCAGCGACGTCGAGGAGGCGCAGCAGGCCATCATCCAGATCGCGCTCGAGCTCGAGAAGGACGGCCGCATCGCCATCGCGCGAGAGGGTGGCGGCGACTATGTCTGAGGCTGACGCGATGGGAGGCGGCCGATGACCGCCAAGGCCTTCCGCTTCCCGGTCGTCGAGCGCAGCGAGGCGAAGCCCGGGTGGCTCGACGCGAAGAGCGCCCCGGTGCGCAAGGTCGCGTTCGCGACCGTCCAGCCGACCCCGCAGAAGCCGCGGCCCGCGG
>JAOYNT010067011.1:0-13468 GCA_037575995.1 Lingulaulax polyedra | reverse complement strand
CGTTTGGTTTCTGCGTTTCTGCCTCTGTTGTTGCGCGCGCCCATTGGGTTTGCAAAGTCGTAGCAGTCGTCCGCGCGCCCACGGTCGTGCTGTGGGCGGCGGTGGACAGCGCGGGCGTGGTGCGGGTCGTCGGCGAGCGGGTCGTCGCGGGCGAGGTGATCGGCCGGCACGCCGAGGCGATTCTGACCGGAGGCTCGGGCGCGCTCGCGCCGTTCCCTGTGCCCGAGTGGCTGGGGGTCGACCCCGCCGGCCGGCAGCGGAGCGAGCAGACCGGCGTGAGCACGGTCGAGGCGCTGCGCAAGTCCGGCCTAGTCATCCGCGACCGGAGGCTCGGCGTGAACGCGGGGCTCGACATGCTGCGGGCGCGGCTGCGCCCCGCGGGCGGGCCGCCGACGCTGCTTGTGCACGGCTCGTGCGCCCGGCTCATCGAGAGCCTGGAGCGGTACCGCTACCCGTCGGACCAGCCCGAGAGCACGGCCCCGGTCAAGGACGGGTCCGACCACGCGGTCGATGCGCTGCGGTACATGGTGCAGAACCTCGACGCGGGGTACCGCGTGGCGAAGGGGCGGTACGTGTGAGCGGTCGGGTGTCAGCCCCCGCCGCCGCCGGGCAGGACGTCCTTCAGCCCGCCCGGGATGAGGTCCTTCAACCCCTTGTCGATCTGATCCTTGAGGATGTTCTCCGGCTTGAAGGCCTCGGTGAGGTCGGGCTTCCACTGGTTCTTCTGGCCCAGCGGGCCCTTGCGGCGGACGGGGATGGTGACCGATTCGAGCAGGCCGCCGGCCGATCCGAGCGCCTCGGCCGCGAGGGCGCCGGCGGGGATGTAGAGCACGATGTCCTCGGTCTCGCGCACGAGGTCGATCTTGCCCTCGCCCGCGAAGACGAACTCGCCGAACGGGACGGCGAGATCCGAGAAGGAGGCGACGCCCCTGTTCATGGCGATGGTGAACGGCTCGAGGCGGTCGCCCGCGACGCCGGCGTCGCGCTGGCCCGCGGCTTTGAGGATGGTCTCGAGGCCCTGGTCGAGGTCGAAGTCGACCACGCCCGGGTCGACGGTGCCCTGCATGATGATGAGCGCGACGTCGCCGTCGGTCGGGGCGACGAGGCGGTCGATGGTGACCGTGGCGGGCTGGTGCTCGCCCTCGATCTTCTCGACGCGGGCGAACATGGGCAGCAGCGGGACGGATTTGTTGGCGACCTCGTAGTCGAAGTGGGTCAGCACGGTGCGCATCGGCTCGTCGAGGATCGCGGCGAGGCGGTCCTTGTCGGCCGGGTGTGGGCGCACGGTGGCGGTGATGCCGGTGCGGGCCTGCTCGGTGCGCGCGTCGAAGGCCGGGTTGGGGTAGCCGGGGGCCCATTCGTCCGGGCGAAAGCGCTCCGCGTCGAAGAAGCCGAGCGTCTCGCCCACCCCGCCGCGCCCGTGCTGCCACGGCCGATCGATCGCGCCGAGGGTCACCGCGTCGACGAGCACGTTGCCGAGGTTGAGGTAGTGGTCGTGCTCGAAGCGACGGCTCATGCGCTCGTTGCCGATGGTCACGCCGAAGCAGTCGCCGAAGTCGACGTAGCGGTGCTCGACGAAGCCGACGCCGTCGCCGACCTCGTGCCAGACCGCGAGCGTGTTCTCCTGCCGCACGTCGATGTGCCCGGTCCAGGCGGCGAGCAGGTACCCGCCGCGCAGCTCGCGGCGCAGCTCGTGGGGCACGGCGTCGTTCGGGTCCGCCTCGAGCACCCCCGCGTAGTCCCACGGGCCGATCGGCTCGTGTTCGAAGAAGCGGCTCAGCCCGACGCGGAAGCGCCCATCATCGGCCTGACCCGCGCTGCGGAGCACGATCTCGACGTCCGTATCCGTCAGCGCGCGCTCGGCGCCGCTCGTCATCTCCACCCGCGCCTCGGGGTCGAGCTGCAGGTCCTCGCGCCGCACCGAATGCACGCGGTTGCAGGGCGTCGAGTAGCCCGCGGCCCAGTAGAGCGCGGCGCCGATCGCGTCGGCCGCGCTGGCCCGCTCCGGCTGGAGCTCTCCGTCGGTCTTGAGCAGGTAGCGCACCCCATCGGCGTCCTCGATGGTGAGCCCGGGGTGAGAGCCGTCCGGCTTGCCGCCCACGACCCGCCACGGCGTGGGGACGCTGGGCTGCACTTCGTCGCAGGCCGCGCGCGCGACGTCCATCGGGTCGAGGTGGTGACGTCCCATGCGATTGTGGAACCAGCTCGAGTCGGGGACCTCGTCCCACGCGTTGACGTTCACCGCCTCGACGTCGACGGGCAGGGTCCAGACCTCGGAGGCCGGGCGCAGGATGAGGTGATCGACGGCGTCCCCCCGCCACGAGACGTAGCGGACCGGCGGCCGGGGCGAGAACGGCGCGCGGTCGTCGTCCTCCCACACCACGGGGCGCTCGGGCATGCGCACGAAGCCGCGCCCTCCGCAGGCGGTCAGGCAGAGGCCGAAGCAGAGAGCGCTGCGAGCGAGGCGCGTCATTCGCTTCTGCATTTAGACCCGGTCGACGGAACCCAAGCAAGACGTCAGCGGCGCGCGGACTGCCAGCGCTCGAAGAACGCCCACTCCGCGTCGCCGCGACGCACCCCGAAGGCGAGCTCGAAGCGCGCGGACGGCACGAGCGCGGTGGGCACCTCGAAGCGCACGCGGCGCGTGCCGTCGCGGGTCCCGCGGAGGGTCATCACCTGGGTGTCCGAGGCCTCGGGGCCGCTCCGGATGCGCGCGTAGAGCTCCCATCGGGTCGAAGCGAGGTCGGGCTGGTCTCGGGCAGGCTGGTCTCGGGCAGGCAGATCACGGTCGAGCCGCGCCTCGATCGTCAGCCGCCCGCCTTCGCGCGAAGTGACCCCACCGGACAGGCGCGGGATCTCCGCCACCTCCGCGGCGTGGGCTTCCACGAGGGCCCGCGCGGAGGCCACGAACGCCGCGTCCACCGCCTCCAGATCGCAGCCGATCCGGCCGAGCAGCTCGTCCCAGAGCACGCGCGGCGCCACCCCGCTCGCGAGCTCACCTCCGCTCTCCCGGAGCGCCGCGCCCACGGCCCGCTCCCCGCAGCGCGACACCAGCGCCTCTGTCCAGAGCTCCCCGAGCGGATACACCAAAGTGGTGTCGTACCGCGCGCGCAGGCGGTCGTCGTCCATCAGGTCTTCGGGGCGCATGCGGTGTCGCGCCCAGGTGACCGCGCCGATCAGCCGCGCGCGCCGCCGCGCCTCGGGCCCGGGCACGACCTCGTACGCGAGCCACTCCGCCGAGCCTTCCGAGAAGAAGCGCATCGCGCGCCCGTGCCGGCCCGTGCCGCGCTGGCTGATGCGCTGCTGGAGCGCGTGCGCGGTCTCGTGCGCGAAGGTGCGACGCAGCCGCGTGAAATCGTCCTCCTGCACGATCCCCACCCGGATGTGCGTCCAGCTCGCGATGCCGATGTGGTCGGCGCTGACCTCGGTCAGGTCCGCGATCAGGACCGGGCCAGGGTCGGCGTCCAGCAGGCGCCGCAGCTCCGCGTGCATCGCGTCGGCGCCGCCCATCAGCCGCTCGGCCCGGGCGCGGTGGCTGACCGGGTAGGTGTAGACGAAGCGCTCCGTGCGCGCCTCGGCCGTCTCGAGCGAGGGTGCGGCGCGGGGCTCGTCCTCCGTCTCCTCGGGCGCGTCGTCCCGGTCGACCGCGAGCACCGCGAGCACCAGCAACACGAGCAGGGTCAGCGCGCCGCCGCAGCCGATGGCGAGCTTGCCCAGGATCGTCGCCCGCGCTCGTTCGAACCCCTTGGAGACGCGATCCCCCGGGCCGAGCCAGGCGAGCGCCGCGGCGAGCAGCGCGAGCAGCGCGAGCGCGAGGTGCACCGCCAGCGGCCCCCAGGGCACGACGAGCGCGGTCCCGTCGTAGCGGGCGTCGAGGAGCGACGCGGGGTTGATCCACGCGGCGGGCGGAAAGAGGTTCTCCAGGATCGAGCCGAGCATCAGGAGCAGCGCGTAGGGCAGCAGCCCGAAGAGGCGGAGCACCGACGCGAGCAGGCCGTGCGCGTAGACGATGAAGGCGAAGACCACCTGCATGCCCAGGTGCGAGAGCGCGAGCGAGGCGCGCCAGTGACCGCCCCGGATGGACTCGTCGTTCAGGCTCCCCTGCAAGCCATCCGTCACGGTCAGGAGCGAGAGCGCGGCGGTGATCACCGCCATGCCCGCCAGCACCTTCGCAACGAAGATGGACGACGGGCGCACGGGCAGCGCGCGCAGCAGCGCGATCGTGCCCTCGTCGTGCTCCCTCGGGAACGCCGCGTAGGCGACGCTCACCACGAGCGGGATGGCGATCCAGCCGAAGCCCGCGCCCTCCCCGGCGCGCAGGTAGCTCGCGATGTCCTCCCACGTCGACTGGTCGAGCAGCTCCGTCAGCGGGCGGTAGAGGACGTCGCCGCTGAAGACGACGCAGGCCACGAGGAAGAGCGGCCAGAGCGCGGCCAGCTCCTTGCGCAAGAGGGCGCTCACCGGACCGTCCTCCGCGAGGCGTGCAGGCGCAGCCACCCGCCGAGCGCCGCGCGCTCCACGCCCACGAAGACCCGGTCGCCGGGGCCGTAGCGACCGAGCACCACGCGCTCGTCCAGCTGCCCGCAGGGCGCCTCCTCCCGGTCGAGGGCCTCGCGCTCGAGCGGCAGGTCGAACGGTCCGAGCGCCGCGTGGAGGAGCACGCAGGTCTCCTCGTCGCCGCCGATGGCGCGCGCCCGGACGCCGCGCAGCCCCCCGTCGCGCTCCACCTCCACCTCCGCGCGCATCCGCTCGAGCCCCGCCTCGAGCGGCGCGAGCCGGGCGCGCCAGGCGGCCTCGAGCGCGTCCGCGTGGACCCCGGTGTGGTCGGCCATACACGCCTCGACCGGCTCGATGCGGGTGGCGATCACCTCGACCGGCGGCCACGCGGGCGGCCCGAGCACGTCGCGCACGAACGCGCGCAAGGACAGGGCGTCGGCCTCGGCCGCGAGCGCCTCGAACGCCGTCCAGGCCCAGGCGTCGGCGGCGGGCGCCCCGAAGCGCTCCTCGAGCCGCTGCCGCTGGCGGAGCGAGCCGAAGCGAGGCGCACGCTGACGCGCGAGCCAGGCCGCGCGCCTCGACCACTCCGGCGGCGCGTCGGCCGACACGAGGTGGTGGCTCAGCCCCACCAGGACCCAGACGCGCGGCTCGTGACGCGCCCTCCCCTCGGTCGCCTTCTCGATGGCCCGCGCCAGCGTGAACGCGCGAAAGCGCGCCGTCTCGAACCCGGGGTGCGGCCACGCGGCGCGGACCAGCACGCCCGGCTCGTCCTCGTCGAGCGGCTCGTGCTCCACCTCGGAGGGCCCGAGATCCGCGCGCGGCGCCACGAACACGGGCCCGAGCGCCTCGAGGCCGAGCAGCTCGGCCGCGCGAGAGAGATCGTCGTCGAGCGTCGCGGCGAGGAGCGCCGCGTCCGCCGCGTCTCCCTCCCCGTGCAGCACCGACACCCGCCCGTGCCGCGCGACCGTCTCGCTCTCGAACACGAACGCGTCGGGCGGGCGCTCGAGATCCAGCACCTCCAGGATCACGAGGACGAACGCGAAGCCGAGCGCGATGCCCGCCTTCTGGCGGAGGCTCATCGGCGCCGACAGCCCCTCCAACAGCCGCCCCTCCCGGCCCGCGCCGAGCCAGAAGCCGAGGGCGACGAGCGCCGCGGCCAGCGCCGAGGTCCCGGCCAGCGCTCCCCACGGCGGGGCGAGCCGCTCGAGCACGAACGTCTCGTCGACGAGCGCGAAGGGCCAGAAGCGCGAGAGCGCGACGTCCGTCGACGTGCCCAGGAAGATGAGCCCGAGGCCGAGCCCGAGATACAGCGGGAAGCGCCAGCGCCCGAAGAGACCCAGCGCGAACAACACGCTCCAGAGCGCGACCGCGAACACCTCCGTCCGCACCATCACCAGCGCGAGCCACGCGTGGGTGACCGGCTCGCGCAGCGAGGCGACGAGCCCCGTCACGACGAGCGAGGCCCCGGCCGTGAAGCCCACGAGGGCGAGCCCGAGCAAGTACTTGGTGAGCAGCACCTCCCAGCGATGGATGGGGAGCGACGTCAGGAAGGTGTGCGTCGGGCTCGCGTACTCGCGCACCACGAGGCGGTGACCGAGCGCCATGCCGAAGAGGGGCAGGAAGATGCGCACGAAGCTCGCGTGCGCCTCGAGCATCGTGATCGTGCGCGGGCCGACCTCGGTGCCGAGGAGCAGCAGCCCCCCGATCATCGCGAGGAAGGCGAGCACCGCGGCGATCACGGCGCCGTGCTGCTGGAGCTCCTTCGAGAGCAAGGTGAGGATGCGATCCACGGCCCGCGTCTCAGGTCCGGACCATCTCGATGAACGTCTCTTCGAGCGGCATCGGCTCGAGCGCGACCGGGCCCAGCGGCGTCCAGTCCGCGCGCGCCGACTCGAGCGTGATCCGGCGCTCCCCGCGGAAGGTCCGATCTCCGAGGACGCGGAAGCCCTCGGGCGGGGCGAGGAGGATCGGCGGCGGCTCGAGCCCGCGCCAGCAGCGCACGCGGGCCGCGAGGTCCGAGAGCGATCCCTCGTAGCGCGCGCGGCCTCCGTCGACGATGCACACGCGGTCCGCGACCAGCTCGACCTCGTCGATGAGGTGGGTCGAGAAGAAGGTGGTGCGGCCGGTGCGCTCGGCGTCCTCCCGGATCCGCTCGAGCAGCTCGCGGCGCGCCACCGGGTCGAGCCCCGCCGTCGGCTCGTCCAGGATGAGCAGGGGCGGCCGGTGGCCGAGCGCGAGGGCCAGGGCGAGCTTCATCTTCATCCCGCCCGAGAAGCCGCCCACCGCGCGGTCGAGCGGGAGGGCCTGCTCGACGCAGGCGCGCTCGAAGACGTGCGCGTCCCACGTCGGATAGAAGCCGCCGACGAAGCGGCCGAGTCGCCGCGCGCTCATCCACGGATAGAACGCCTGCTCCTGCGCCACGTAGCCGATGCGCTGACGCAGCCGCACCGGGGCGCCGCGCGTGCTCTCGCCGAAGAGCTGGACCTCCCCCGCGCTCGGCTTGGTGATGCCCATCAGGATGCGGATGGCGGTGGACTTGCCCGCGCCGTTGCGGCCCAGGAACCCGTAGACCTCGCCCTCGCCGACGGAGAGGCTGAGCCCCTCGAGCGCCCGGACCCTCCCGTAGCGCTTCTCGAGGGAACGCATCTCGAGGATGGGGCCAGTCATGCCAGCGCAGTCATGTCAGCGCAGTCACGTTTCAGCCCTGGGCCAGGAGGCCCCCCGCGAGGAACCGCATGATCTCCTCGGTCAGCCCCTCGGCGTCGGCGTCGATGCGGCCCTCGACCGTGTCGACCAGGACCTCCTTCAGCCCCCCGAGCCCGACCGCGACCATCACCCGGCGATCTCCGGCGCGCACCATGCCCAGCGCCTGCCCTTGCTCCAGGCTCTCGTCGATCAGCGTGCGCAGGCCCTGGTAGAAGCCGTGCAGCTTCTCGTCGAGCTCCGGGTCCAGCCCCGTCGCGTCGAAGAGCGCGAGCTTGACGATGGTCGGCTCCGCCAGGCACTGCTCGACCACGCGGCGGACGTTGGCCCGCAGCTGCACCACGGGCGGCGGCGCGTCGGGCCCGAGCTCGATGCTCCGGACGCACTGCCCGATGGCGAGCAGGAAGCGGTCGACGAGCGCCTCGAACACCGCGCGCTTGTCGTCGAAGTAGAGGTAGAAGGTGCCCCGCGCGACCGACGCCTTGACGGCGATGTCGTCGATCGTCGCCGCCTGAAATCCCTTCTCGACGAACACGTCGCGCGCCGCATCGAGCAGCTCCAGGCGGCGCTCCTCCTTGGACTTCCTAGCGCGCATCTCACCCCCACTCCCGTCGCCTGGCCGGCGGGACGGGTCCCATCCGCGGCCGGTCCCTCATCGACAATACACCGGCATTTCCTCTTCGCGCCCACCCACGGCTGGGCCCCGTCGCGCTCGGCCATGCTCGGTCCGAGGCTGTGAGATGCGCGCTGGCCAATCGGCCGGAGCGTATCACTCCGCGCAGGAGTCGATACTCTCGATCCACGCGCCGATGAGCGCGCTCCCCTCGTCGTCGATCTCGCGCGTGGCGAGCGGCGGCATGCGGAAGTACCCGGGCGTGACCATGCGCATCCACATCGTCGAGCGGTCCGGGATGCCCGGCACGAGGACACGCTGCTCCTCCCAGACGTCCCAGCCCCAGAGCCGGCCGAGAGGCTCGGCGTCGCAGGTGTTCGTGGCCGCGAAGGGCACGGAGTAGCGGAAGTCCATCTGCGCGCGCGTCGGCCCGCCTGCGCGGTGACAGCCCGAGCAGTTGGCGTGCAGGTAGGCGCGGGCGCGCGAGGCGAGGGGCGCGTCCCCGAACGGATCGGGCAGCGCCTCCTGGCGCGCGGTGAGCGCGTCGAGCTCCTCGATGTCCGGCACGAAGTAGTCGTGCTCGAGGAGCCACGCGAGCTGGTCCTCGGGCCCGTCTCCGTAGTCGACCGCACCGCCGAGCTGGCCCACCTCCGGCCCGAGCGCGAAGCCGGCCGCCTCGGTGTGGCACTCCATGCACTGCGCGCGGCTCGGGTAGATCCAGCGCGTCCCGTTCGGGAGCGTCTCGGAGCTCTCCCCCTCGAGGAGCTCCGCGTCGGTCTGCGTCTCGTTCCAGCGGTAGGAGTAGCCGGCCCAGCCCGCCTCGGTGCGCATGAACAGGCGCGTCTCGTGAAGCCGGTCCTCGAAGCCGAACGTCTTGATGAGCACGGTGCCCACCGGGAAGAGGAGGTCGCCGTCCGGCCCGACCTGGACGCGCCGATCGTCCGGCAGCGCGAGCCAGCGCCCCTTGTCGGCGCCGTCCGACCAGAGCCGCGCGGTCGGCTCGAAGGGCACCACGCCGGGCGCCACCTGCCGCGGGTCCTCGGGGTCGAAGCAGCCCGTCTCCGAGAGCAGGCGCGGAAAGGTGCTGGGCTCCGGCGGCGGCGCGGCCTCGAGCCGATAGATGCCGCCCTCGTTCCCCATCATGTCGAAGCGCAGCACGTAGAGGTAGCCCTCCCGGTCCTGCTGCATCGAGACGATGAACCACTGGCCCTCCATCTCGAGGCGCGTCGGCGGGTCCTCCACCCCGACCTCGATGCTCCAGATCTTGCCGAGCTGATAGTCGGCGTAGAGGTAGCGCCCCTCGAGCCCCGGGATGTCGTCTCGTCGGTAGCGGAACCCGGCCGTCACCGACTTCCCCTCGCTGTGCCGATACTCGACGATGGGATCGATGAACGACGGGTCGTCGCAGGGATCCTCGAGGAAGCAGATGGTCCCCTCCCGGAGCGGCCAGCCGTAGTTCCCCCCCGCCTGGAGCAGGTCGATCTCCTCGACCGCGTCTTGCCCGACGTCGCCGACGTAGATGTCGCCGGTCTCCGGGTCGACGGTGAAGCGCCACGGGTTGCGGAAGCCGTACGCGTAGACCTCGGGCGCGCCGTCGACCCCGTCCGCGAACGGGTTGTCGGGCGGGATCGAATAAGGCGTGCCGCGCTCCGCGTCGGGCCCGGAGACGTCGAGCCGCAGGATGCTGCCGGGGAGCGTGTGCGGGTTCTGACCGTTCGTCTCCGTCTGCTGCCCGTCGCCCACTCCGTAGTAGAGGTAGCCGTCGAGCCCGAAGATGGCGTGGTTGCCGTTGTGGAAGCGGCTCTGCGGGATGTCGAGCAGCACCAGCTCGCTGTCGCGGTCGAAGGTGCCGTCCGCCTGCCGCGTGAAGCGCGAGAGGCGTGAGGCGAAGCGCCCCGTCCCCGTGGGCGGGATGGCGTAGACCGCGTAGAGGTAGCCGTTCGTGCCGAAGTCGGGGTCCAGGCTGAAGCTGGCGAAGCCATCGCCCTCGCTCTCGATGTCGCTGAGGTCCAGGACGAGCTCGACGCCGGTCTCGTCGGGGTCAGACGAGAACGCGTAGATCTGCCCGCTCAGCCGCGAGACGAACCACTCGCTCGGGTCGGCGGGAGACTGGTCGAGCTGGGTGAGCCCGCGCAGCTGCTCGGGCGAGAACCCGACGTGCTCGAAGGCGCGCACGGGCCGCACCCGATCGGCGGAGGGCGGCGCCTCGATGGCGTGACAGGTCTCGTTGGAGGGGCGGTTCGGGGCGGGCGGGAACACGCCGCCGCCGTCATCGCCACACGACGCAAGCATTGCGCAGGCGCACAACCAGATTCGCGAGGTTCGTCGGGTCATCTCAGCTCGAAATAGGCAGGGAAAGCGGACGCATCACCCTAGCACGGGGCCCGAACCGTCCCAGGCAAGCGCGGGTGTGGCATCGAGCCGCGACACAGCTGCCTCGCGCACGGTCGATGCGACGTCGGATCCGCGACGGTACGGGCTTTGCCATGTCCCCGGAGCACGGAGGAGGAAACTGAGATGCGGACCTCGATGATGTGCTTTGCCGCGACGCTGCTCGCGATGGCTTGTTCCCCAAAGGACGACATGGACGCGGGGGCTTCGACCCGACGCGACACCGCCGTCCCGATCCCCGACGACGGGGGTCTCATCGGCGACGGCGACCTGCCGATCAACTGCGCCGACGAGACGGGGTGGTGTCCCTGTCGAGAGGAGATGAACGGCGGCTCGTACTACCTGTTCTGCATCGCGGCCGCGACGCAGGAGAGCGCGGCCGAGACCTGCGGACGCATGGGCTACCAGCTCGCCAAGATCGACGACGCGACCGAGCACCAGTGGGTCTGGGACACGGCGGTCGACCACGAAGACGCCGAGGGTGACTGGTGGATCGGCCTCGACGACAAGGCGACCGAGGGGAGCTTCGTGTGGGCGGACGGAACCCCGCTCGGCGACTACGCGCCCTGGGGCCCGGACCAGCCGGACGACAACGCCAGCAACCCGAGCCAGGGTGAGGACTGCGTGCACCTGTCGGGCATGGACGAGGGCGCCTTCAACGACCTCGACTGCGAGGCCGACTACCTCAACTTCGTGTGCGAGGCGCGGCTCTGAGAGCCCGCGACCCATCACGAGCGCCCGAGCGTGAGCCCCCCGATGGGCTCGCGCTCTCGCGCGTTTCGGGGAGGCCCGCGTCGTGAGACGATGCGGCCGTGCGCACCTTCGCTCTCTTGTCGTTGCTCGGGCTCGCTGCGCCGGCGCACGCCCAGGAGGCCGACCCGACTCCCGAGGCGGCCGCGCGCGTCGACTTCGAGCGCGGCGTGGCCGCGATGGAGAGCGGCGACCCGTCGGCCGCCGTGCGCGCGTTCGAGGCGTCCTTCGGCGCCCTTCCCTACCTCGCCACCGCCTACAACCTCGCCATCGCATACGAAGCGGTCGGCCAGCGCGCGGACGCGGCGAACCTGCTCGATCGGATCCTCGGCGGCGAGCTGGGCGCGCTCGGCCCGGCCGAAGCCCGCGAGGCCCGCGACGTGTACGACGCCGTGCGCGCCCACGTGGGCACGGTGACGCTCCGGGTCGAAGGCGCCGAGGCGGCCTGGGTGCGCGTCGACGACGCCCCCGAGACCCGCCCTGCGGGCGCCGAGCCCCTCTTCATCGCGCTCGACCCGGGTCACCACGTCGTGCACGTCGGCGCGCCCGGCCATCGCCCGCGTCGCCTCCTGGTGCGCGCCGAGCCCGGAGTGGACAACGCGCTCCGGGTCCGCTTCGACACCCGCGCCATCGGCACCCTGCGGGTGACTGTCCCCCACGAACAGAGCGCGCGCGTCGAGATCGTCGGCGTCGCCACCGGCCCGAGCCCGCTCGAGCACGACCTGCCGGCCGGCGTCTACGAGGTCGGGCTCGTCGAGCGCCCGGCGTCCCGCCGCTCGGTGAGCGTGGAGCCGGGCGCCTTGCGCGAGGTCTCGCTCCAGCTCGGCGGCGGCGACGAGGTCCTGATCGGCGTGCTGGTCGGAGCCGCGGCGCTGGCCGTGGCGGGCGCGGTGACGGGGGTGGTGGTGGCGACGACAGAGAGCGACGCACCGCTCGAGGAGCCCGTGTTCGGGATCATCGCCGCGCTGTCCTTCTAGTCTAGCCAGGCACTCCCCCTGCTAGAGTGACGGCGTGGGGAAGCTCGCCCGCAGTCGATTCACCTTCCCCGAGTACGTGGCGCTCGAGGAGACGAGCCCCATCCGTCACGAGTACCTCGACGGCGTCGTCTACGCGCTGGCCGGGGGGAGCCCGGATCACGCCGCGGTCGCGGCCAACGTGATCCGGCTGCTCGGCAACGCCCTCGAGGGTCGCCCCTGCCGCGCCTACACCGCCGATCTGCGTGTGCGCGTCGTCGAGACCGGGCTCGGCACCTACCCCGACGCGTCGGTGATCTGCGACCGCTTCGAGGCCGACCCCGAGGATCCCAAGGGACACACGGCGATCAACCCGACCGTGCTCGTGGAGGTCCTCAGCCCGTCCACCGAGGCGTACGACCGCGGCGAGAAGCTCGACCACTACCGGCGCATTCCGTCCCTGCGCGAGGTGCTCCACCTCGCCCACGACGCGCGGCGCGTCGAGCTCTGGCGCCGCGGCGCGGGAGACTGGACGCTCACGCGCTTCGAAGACGGCGAGCACGTCCCGCTGGAGAGCCTCGGCTGCTCGATCGGCGTGACGGAGATCTATCGCGACCCGCTGTCGGGTTGATCGAGACTCAGCCGCAGGAGGGGAAGCGGCGTGCGACGCCGTTCACGGCAGACGAGAACCGTGCTGTCGGTCGCCGCCACCACGTCTCGCGGCGTGACCAGCTCGATGTGCTCGGCCAGCCCCCTCGCCACGAGCGAGGCTCTAGTGGAACGCAGGTCCATGCGCTGTCATCGGCAGCAGGGTTCGATAGCTCCGTGGTGGCGCGCCGCAGAGGGCCCAGCCGGAGAAGCCCCCACGTGGGGGCCGCTCCCCGGCTCCGCGCGCACCGTACTCTGCCAGCTCCTCCCGCACGCAGCCCCCGACCGACACTCCCCGCAGCGCCACCCGCAGCGCCTGCTCGGCCTTCATCTCGGCACCCACGTGGGGGCGCGCTTGGTCCACCAGCCGACGCGCCTCCTTCTCCTTGAAGCTGAGCGCCCTGAGCATCTGGAACACCTCGGCCAGCACGCGCGCCTTCCTCGGCTCCACCTTCGGCGAGCCGTAGCCAGACCCATCTGGGTGTTCGAACACGAAGCCCTCGGACCAGGTGCCGCGGATGACGATCTTTCCTCCGTGCACGATCCCGTGATGGGTCGAGCAGAGCAGGATGAGCCGCTCGGGGTCGTGGCTCCCGCCCTCGGACTTGGGGTCGCAGTGGTGCACGTCGCAGCTCGTGTTCTTGCAGCCGGGCACCGCGCACACTCCGCCGTGTCGACGCACCACAGCGCGACGCACCGCGGGCGGGATCACCTGGCTCGCCCGCTCGTAGCCGGCCGAGATGTCCACCCGCCCGATGATCTGCGCGTCGCACTCCGCCATCTCGACCACCTCGGGGCCGACGGGGACCTGCTCGCCGTTCGCGTCCTGCGTGGCGGCCTTGCAGCACTCGCAGACCGTCAGCGCGATCTGGTGCCGACTCCGCGTCTCGTCCGCGCCGCCCCCACCCGAGAG
>JAOYNT010065916.1:0-13548 GCA_037575995.1 Lingulaulax polyedra | reverse complement strand
AACGTCCATTGGTCGAGGAGTTGCTGGGGACTCGGCAAAAAGCGGTGAAAAATTAGTCGACTAAAAAACGCCACTAATTTTTTTCAATTTTACGACGTAAAGTTGGACAATCACACCTCTCCTTATGCAATGGAGTTGCGTATCTCCGGCAAATAGCGACAAAAATTAGTAGCGAAAAAAGTGGGGGGTAATTTGTTGTCGGTATTTACGGTGTTTGAAGCGTTTTTTAGAGTCTGGTCGTGCACTGGAGAGGGCCTATCGCGCTGGGAATCGTTTTTTGACGGTGATATTTACTGTGCTTCCCGCGGCAGGGTAAAGGTTGAGGGCGTCATACGCTTGGGACGCGGTTTTTATCGCGGTTTCGCGCGGTGCCTCAACAGTGGGTTTTCAACTGGATCTGGCTAAGATCGTAGTTTTGCGGAATGTCACGCGCAGAATGGCTGGAAAGGTACAATCGAGCTATCTGGAGGCCTGGCTGGGCTGCAGCTGGCGGCAGCCGGCATCGGCTGTTGTCATGTGCGTACGTGCCGTTGTGCAGTGGCCGTCGGTCCCGAGAATTAGCGTGAATATCTTGAAAATCGGGTTTATATTTGTGTTTTGTGTAATGTATCGCGTAAAACCGCCAAAATTTCGGAAATGGGCGGTGTTTTGTGTAATGTATCGCGTAAAACCGCCAAATTTTCGGAAATGGGCGTTTGGGGAGTCGCCCGGCCTGCGGCTGGTAGCAGCCGACCTGGGTTCTAGGTTTTATCGGGTTTTCCTATGCGGGAACTGGCAGAAACGGCGTAGATTCGGCGGGCGACGGGCATGCGGCACGGCATGTAGCGTCTGATGCCTAGGGACGCGCGGTCACTCTCGAGCGTGCTGTCTGCTGGCGGGGACTGGCGTACCATGACTAGGCGGCGTAGGAGTCGGCGGCGGCGGGCACGCGGCAGTCGATGTATCATGTGAAGCGTAGGGAAAGGTTGTCACTCTCGAGCGTGCTGTCTGCTGCTGCAGCCTTTTCCGCGTTTTAGCCAGCACTGCGTTGGGTGCCTCGGTCTGCTGTACCTCTGCAAACACTGCGGTTGTGCAGTACTCGTCCTGTGCAATACCATACAAGTGGCGGTCGGGCCGGCGTTTCGCCACTTCTGGCAGCGTGGCCACCGCGGGCACTCGCATGGCTTGAAAACACGCGCTTTCTGCGCAGGTTCAACATGTGTGCTTGACGTGCCTAACAACGCGGGCTGCGTGCGTATGTCTCGCTGCTGCTGCACGACTTGGTGTCCATGTGTGTGCGGGAACTCCTCGTTGTGAGTGGCGCACGTTTGGATGCGACTGCTGTGGTTTGAATCGTTTCGTGCTTGTGTTCTCGGTGTGGGCCTGTTGTAGTCTACACGATGTCGTGTTGTTGTGCGTCGGTGCTTCATTGTGGTCTGCGGTAAGCGTGCACTTGCTTGCGTTGCTTGCGACTGCTGTGGTTTGAAGCGTTTCGTGCTTGTGTTCTCGGCGTGCGTCTGTTCTGGTCTACGCGATGCCGTGCTGTTCTGCGTCGTTGCTTCACGGTGGTCTGTGGTAAGCGTGCGCCTGCTTGCGTTGCTTGCACTGGGCGGCGTTTGTCTGCATTGGCGTGTGCAAATCTGCGACCTCTTGAATGCCTTTTCTCGTTTTTGTGTGATTGTCTGTGGTATGTGCTGGTGTGTTCGATGCTGCATTGATGTGTGCCGATGCTCTACACTGGAATTCCGTAGTCGTGCACTGACATGCGTTGTTGGCGCTCGTCGGCGTTTGCGCATTGGCGAGCGTGTATACGTTGCTCTTTGTCAAGCTGGGCTCGTGATAGTTCAGTGATCTGTGCTGGTCTGATGGATGTTGCATTGGTGTATGCTGACGTGTGGTCGTTTGCTCTGTAACGTGTTCGTCTGCTTTTCTCTGTACATCACTTCATTCCTTCGAATTCTGCGCTGCATCCAGCACGTGCTACCGGTCGCACGGTACTGCATTCCCCCGAATTCAGCGCTGTCGAATTCCTTCCCTCCGGTACCTGCACAACAAACACACTCGGCTGCGGCATTGCAGCTTCACAAGGATAGGAAGTGAACCGTAAGTGAACTTCGATCCCGTTGACTGCTGGTGCGATCAAAACACGGAAAACAGGTCGTATACCTTGCGCTTGGTAGCAGTCGCATGTGTTTTGGACATTGTGCCTTTCACTGTTTTGGCATTCAAAACAAAAACATGCCAACAAACACGCTCCGCTGCTGCGACGCGGTGCTTCTGTCGCCCACACTCGCTTCTTGGATCTCTGGTGAACACTTTCGCCCTCTTCGGCGGGCGATGCCGCCGCGGGAGATGGAGAGCGCATACTCATGCAAGGTGTGCTTGTATGTGTGTGGGTTTGCGGTTGTGACTGTTTATGCGGCTGTTATAGTTGATGCGGTTCGTCTATCTGCGTGTCTTTGCGTGTACGTGTGCGACCGTTGGTCTGCGTGCGTCTGTTCACGAATGCTTGGTGGTTGAATCATCTCGTCACACTCGGCTCTTCATGATACGACTGCACTCTCAGCTCTCCATCTCCTCTTGAATTTGCGCCGGCCGCGGCTGGCCTTGCAACGAATGCTGGCTCACGCGAACTTCGCGTTCGCGCCGTGGAGCCACCGCGGCCTCGCTGCGCCTCTTGCGCCTTAGATGGCGGCACCGCGCGGGCGAGGGTCAGTGCGTGCGCGTGATACGGGCTGCGTGTCATGTTGTGAGACTCATGCGACGAGGATGCGGCTGATGATGAGGTGTTTTTTTGCGTGCCGAAAGCGGTCGGCCAGTTCGCAGTGCACGGAGTCACCGGAGCAGGGCTGCTCGCGGAGCGCCAAAACGGCGGCGCAACAGGCGGCCTCAGAGCGGCGACGAGGCAGGGGGCCCATGGCGGCGAGAAGCCAATGGACTTCGCGGCTGCGTGAGGTCAGGAGGCCTCAAGGGCGTCCGCTGGCTTGGGCGGGGGCCTCACGTGGATGGGCCGGATGGTGCAGACGTCAGGCCAAACAATATGGCGGCCGATGTTCGCGCAGCCGCGAAGGTGGATCAGGCCGAACATGCGTCAGCGCGATATTGCGGCGGGCGGGCTGGCGCGTTCGAACGGCCGCTGGGCGGGGGCGAAGGCCGCGGGGCCCAGCACCCGCCCAGCGGCCGTCCAGGGGGGCGGCTGGCACGGCCAGCCTTGCTCTTGAGCCGACAAGTCGTACAGATATGCATGTGCATGCCTCGAACTGGCAGCGATGCGTGCATGCGTCTCTGCGTATTCGATGCTGATGAACAGGGCGTGCGATGCTTCTGCGTCATACGGTGCTGCGTGGTGCGTGTGTGTGTGTGCATACGACTTGTGTGCATGCGTGTATGCGTCACTGGATGTGCGTGGCATCTGCGTTGTACGGTGTGGCGTGGTGCGCGTGTGTGAGATGACGATGGTGGCGTTGGCGGTCACGTTTTTTTTTCAGTTCTCAGCACGCTCCAAGGGTTAGGAAAAACAGCACGTCCTGCAGTCCCCGGTAGAAGGAAAGGACCGGAAGTTGAAAAGCCGGTTGACAGGGAGCACGCCGGGGGGGCGGAACGCGAGTGCGGGCCGCTGCAACAGCGCAACGACGGCGATGCGTGCGGTCGCTTGGGCGGGAGTCGGAGCAGCTGTACGAGCCCGAGCAGCTGCGCTTTGGCAGCGGCCACGGTCTGGGTGACGTAGCCGTGGCGGACTTGACGAGCGCGCTCGTCCTGCTGCGGCTCAACGACCGCGAACTGCGCCTTGGACCGCTTGCAGGCAGTTCGTAGATACACGGAGTCACCGGAGCAGAGCAGGTCGCTGCGGTCCGCCGCCGGATGGGGCGCGAGTGGTCCACGTCAGCGCGATATTGCGGCGGGCGTGGCTGGCGCGTTGGGCCGGCCGCTGGGCGGGGGCGGCATGGGGCTCCGGGCGCGCCGCCCGGCCAGCGGCCGCTCGGGAGGCGGCGGGCGCAGCGGGCCTTGCCTTTGAGCCGACGCGTCGTACGGATATGTGTCTGCCTGTCAATAGCACTAGCGTCGATGCGTGAATGTGTGTGTGTGTGTGCATGCGTTTTGCATGCATGCGTGTATGCGTCACTGGATGTGCGCTGCGAATGAACGGTACGTGTGTGACAACTCGATGGTGCGGTGTTGCGTGGTGCGTGGTGCGTGTTTGTGTGTGCGATGTCGATGCTGATGTTGGCGGTGACGTGTTTTTTTCTTTTTGCAGCGCTCCACAGTTCAGCGAATGCAACCAGTCATGCAGTTCTCAGATTAAAAAATCAAGGCCGCGGCGGCCGGGCGGCACGCCGGCGGGACAAGACCTTCAGATCTGGGTCTGATTTTGCGCGTTTCGCGCTGTTGCACAACGACGGCGAACTGCGGTTGGCCGTTGGCGCGATGGTGCGCCTCCGACAGCGATGCGTGCGCTTGCCTGAGCAGCGTTCTGGGTGACGCTGGGGGGCGGAGAAAGACGGTTAGCGGTATCACAATGACGGTGAACTGCGCGTTCGTCTGGTCGCAAACTTGACATCGCGGCGAGCACGGGCTGCGTGGCCGGGCGGCCGCTGGGCGGGGGCGGAAGGGCGCGGGGCCTTTCGGCCGCCCAGCGGCCCCTGGCGCGGGGGCATGGCGGGAGCAGCTAGCCCTGGTTTGAGCCGATGCGTCGTACGGATATGCGGGCGCATGCATACGACTTGAATCGATGCGTGCGCGGGTCACTGCGTGTGCTATGGTATAGAAGAGCACGTGCGTCGCACTTCGCGGTGTCGCGGTGTTGCGTGGTGTGTGTGTTGTCGATGGTGGCGTTGGCGGTGACGTTTTTTTTTTTTGCGCTCCAAGGGTCAGTACAACGCGGTCAGTGCTGCAGTTCCCGGTCGAAAAACGACCTGCGGTTGGCAGGGGTCACGTCGGCGGGCGGCGTGCGAGCCCGCGCGACAGCTTCAGCGCAACGACGGCGATGCGTGCGCTTGCCTCGGCGGGCAGCGTGCGAGCCCGCGCGGCAGCCTCAGCGCAAGGACGGCGATGCGTGCGCTTGCCTGGGCGTGAGCACGCAGCGCTGCTGCTTGGCAGCTCCGCGCCCTGAGTGGCGCTGTGCTCGCAGGGGAGCAATCGCGTGCTCGTCCCGCGGCGGCTCTGCGACAACGAACTGCGCGTTGGCCTGGACGTGGGCAGCTCGTAGATGCACGGGTCGCCGTCGAAGGGGGGCGAGTGGGCCACGTCAGCGCGATATTGCGGCGGGCGGGGCAGCGAACAAGCGCGCAGCGCAACGACGGCGATGCGTGCGCTTGCCTGAGCAACGTTCTGGGGCGGGCGCAGCTGGCGCTGCTTTCGAGCCGACATGTCATACGGATATGCGTGTGCATGTATACCAATGGAATCGATGCATGCGTGCGTCTCTACGTATGCGATGGTAAAGAACAACACGTGCGTCGAAGTTTGTTTGCGTACGCTGTTGCGTGCTAACTGTGTGTGTGCGTGTGACATGCATGCATGCGTCTATGCATCGGTGTACATGCCATGCTATTGAACAGTATGTGTGCGGTAGCTCGATTGTGCGGTGTGCGTGTTGCGTGTGTGTGTGTGTGTGAAGTCGATGATGACGTTGGCGGCGGCGTGTTTTTTTTTCTCCTTTTTGCGGCGCTCCAAGGTGGGGTCAAGTGCAGCCAGTCATGCAGCAGCCGGTTAAAAAATAATAAGGGCGGCCCCCAGGGGGCGGCACAACGACGGCGAACTGCGGTTTGGAAAACGCCGTCGTCGTGGCGTGGGAGCTCCGTGGAGCGCAACGACGGCGATGCGTGCGCTTGCCTGAGCGCGAGCGGGAAGCGCTGCGCTGGCGTTGCAGCGTTCAGCGGCAACGAATTGCTGATTGCATTGGGCGGCGAGCGCGCGGCGTCTGGGGCGCTCAGGTGCTGGGCGCGATTGATGGAGTGCTTCAATCTGATGTTGCACACGTCAGCGCGACATTGCGGCGAGCACGGGTTGCGTGGCCGGGCGGCCGCTGGCCGCTGCGGAGGGGCGCGGAAAATCCGCCCAATGCCCAACGGTCGCGCGCCAGCGCGTTGGCGGCAGGGGACTGTTTGAGCCACGGCGTCCGACGGAAAGGGTGTGTGCGTGTGTGTGTGCGTGTTTGAGTGTGTGTGCGTGTGCGAATCACCGTGCATACGTTATGCACGCATGAGCATGGTGCGGGGTGGGTGCGCTCGTGCGCTATGCCGGCTTGAACTATGTGCTTCGGTGAAAAGTTTTGCATCGGTCACTGCGTGATGGTGTCTGATGAATATTATGCGACAAGTGGTACGTAGGTGAGCTTGGCCCGTTTGGGGGTACTTTTTTCTCAGTCAGAATGCATATTTCCGGTACTGCCGGGTAGCCGGTCTCTCCCCCCTCCAAAAAAAAAAAGAGCACCAAAGAAGCACCCGCAGCGTGAATTGTGCTGTTCTGTCTCGAAGAGCAAGTTATGAGCCTGGTGGGTTCAGTGTGTAGTTTGGGTCGTGATGGATGCTAGTTTGAACATGGCTAACAAGAATCCTGCGATGTCCCGCGTGATCAGAGAGTGGTGTGCATGTGGTTCTTGTGTGTGCTGTGATTACGTAGGGCGTACGTGTGTGTGTGTGTGTGTGTTTGTTTCGATCGTTTTGGATCGGATGCTGCTTCTTGGTGCACGATCGTGTGATGCGTTTGGTGACACATGCATGGCATACGATATGCACGCATGTTAAACGCACGGTCGATGAGCTGCCTGCGGGATGTGCGTGTCGGCTGATGCTATTCCGTATACGTATGTCCGTCACACACGCGCACTCCGCGGCTGCCGGGGCCCGCACGTGTTGAGCTCCTCTGCGGCTTCCGGTGGCCGCACGTGTTGAACTCCTCTGCGGCTGCCGGTGGCCGCACGTGTTGAGCTCCTCTGCGGCTGCCGTGACCCGCACGTGGTGAGCTCCTCTGCGGCTGCCGATGCCCGCACGTGTTGAGCTCCTCTGCGGCATCCGATGCCCACACGTGGTGAGCTCCTCTGCGGCATGCGATGGCCGCGCGTGGTGAGCTCCTCTGCGGCTGCCGATGCCCGCTTGTGTAGAGCTCCTCTGCGGCTGCCGGTGGCCGCGCGTGGTGAGCTTCTCTGCGGCTGCTGATGGCCGCGCTTGTCGAGCTCCTCTGCGGCTGCCGATGGCCGCACGTGGTGCGCTCCTCTGCGGCGCGCTGGGTGCTTGTCAGCGCCATTCCTCTGATGAACTCCTTTGCGGCGCTCTGCAGGTCGTCAGAGCCATTCCTGTTGAGCTCCACTCCTTTGCGGCGCTCTGCGGGTTGTCAGAGCTATTCCTGTTGAGCTCCTCTGCCGCGCTCTGGTTCTTTGTCGGGTGCCGAGCGTGGTCGTATGGACCTCCGTCACGGGCGTTGCTCTCTTCGAGCGCTGCGCGCCCGGTGCGCATCGAGAGGCACTGAAAGCTAGATCACTGAATTGGTCTGAAGTGCTTACGGTGTGAAGCGTGTGAGTCATGAAAACAGCGAGCACTAGCATGTTTTCAATGTCGCCATGACACGGCAGAGCATACGACCGAAGCACTGCAATATTGAAGCATTCGCACGCAGCGAGGCAAGCACGACGACCGCACTCATAGGGTAGCACTCGTGAACATGGGAAAGCCCACGGGATACGTGCTTGCCCGGTACATGTAATAATGATTGTACTCGCAGAGGCGGCATATGCATACCCGTTGGTGAAAAACAGCAGCTTCATCGACATGGATGGTTGTAATCGTTTCATCTATAGACTGCGTAGCGTGGCACGGACGTGGACTGTGATGCGGCTCGTGGAAGGCGGCTGATTCTTGGGTTCCATGGATGGACTTCGGTTAGAACGCGACGGACGTGGACTGTGATGCGTGCACGGCGAACTCGGCTGCCCTGCGTTATGGCGGCGTGTTATCGGACACACGTGCGGTTTTCGCATGTTTGGTTAGGTGTTCGAACTTAGTCGCGATGTGTGTCGGTTCTCGTTCACGTGGTGTGTGTGTGTGGGTTCATGCTATAGTCGTGGACGTGCTGTTTTTTGATGTCCGGTGCACTGTCGTTGCTGTCGTCGTCGCACGCGCCGGATGGCCTCAACTGAAGCGGATGTTGGGTGCGTTCGATGGTGTCATCCATGAGGCGGTAGCTCGTGCGTATCGCTCCATGACCTCTTTCTCTAACCTTTCGTTCGCGGCCTCTTGGATGCTAGCCCTGGCGAGTGCATTGTTCGTGGCATCCCGCATCTGCTGGAGCTGCTCTCGTAGGCCGTGGATCTGGCGCAGTGCCACCTCGTATCGGGCTTTTGCGAGGAGCGTCTCCTCGTCGACGGTGCGGGTGTGCTCCTGCAGTGCGTGTCTTTCGGTTGTGCGCGCACGCCTTCTTTCTGAGCCGCTACCAGCCGGCTTTCGTAGAACACGCGGTGAGGCTGGTCTCTTTGTCGTGACCTTTGGCTGCTTTTTCGTCCTGGTCTTCGGGACGGTGTCGAACTGACCCTCTGTCGCCATTGCACGGCCGCTGAAAGACCTAACACGGGCAGGTTCTGGGGCTTTGACTCGATTTGAGACAAGCGTCGGGTTTCGGCTTCATGTGTGCACGAGCGTGTGTTTGCATGCGTGTACGTCCAGTATGGATGGTGCACGTTCGACATGGGGCGGGACGGGCTGCGATGAAGATGCGGTGTGACAAACTGCCGTTGGTGCGCATCTGGTAATGTCGCACTCCGACGATGTGAAAGATGTCGGACTGCGGATCATGAAATGCGGTGTGGTTGTTGGCCGTTTGCGAAATGGTGTCGTTTGTTTTTTGTCGGTTGTGCCGACACCTGCCTTTGGTGCCGCGTTTCTGTGTGTTTGGATGTACTGTGAATGCATCGGTGACTGCGTGGTGTGGCGGAACGTGGTGGCGGTGCTGTTTTGGGGTCTCCTTTTGGGGTTGTCGGCTGGTAGTGCGCGTTTGCTTGGGTTTGTTGGTGGATGTTGGGCGTTGGAGATGGCTCTTGCTGTTGTTTCTCTGTTGTGTGCGCCGTGGCCTTGCTGTGCTGGGGTGAATGCACGACATGCGGGCGTTGGCTGTGGTTGGTGAGCACATGCAAACGAGTACAATGTGGTTCTCTGCCGTGCTGACTGTTTGTCTGTGTGCTGGAATATGCGGCTTGTTTACGGTTGATGAGACAGAGAGCGGCGGCTGGCGGGCCTGCTGGTTCCACTGCTTGTTGTTTCGCCCGTGACCGCTGGTACTTCACGACGAACCGTCCACTGGTTGCGGCCACTCGTATGTTGGCCATCTTCGCCTGATCTTTCCTGTTGTGGGCGACGTCTGCTGGCAACTGCCGTCTGGTAGCCATCGAGGCGCTGACGGCATTCGGGTAGGTACGGTGGCTGGGGCAGTCTCTCGGCTGCGGCGGGCACACGCGCTGCCCATCGCAGCGGGCTCTGGGGTTTTTCATACCACTGCACTGCTTGCTGACTTGAGCAGCGCGCGCAGGGTCGCATGTACGCGTGCGGAAGCGTTGATGGGGTGGTGCGTCTTCGAAACGACGCGATGAACGACGTGGAATGCAGTGTCGGCGATTGGACGTTGACGGCATGCAATGTCAGCGATTTGACGTAGACAAAGACATGAAGCTGGGTCCTTAGGGGTTCTGTTGTGGTGTTTTCGTGGACGCTTTGTGGCGGACAAAATGTCGTTCTGTCCGGCTTGGTTGGTGTGTCCTATCAGCTGTTTAAACATGGCGCATGAAACATGAAGGTCGTAGAGTTTTTGTTTGATTGCTCATGAATTGACCAGAAACGAAGCATTGATGTCGGGCTGATTCCTGGATCGCTGTCATCGGTACCTCGGAAATCGGCGTTTCGCCTGCACGAAACGTGATTTCCGAAATGCACCTGCTCCTTTCGTGTAGGTGAGACGGATAACATGTGTCCTGCGAAACTGAGCGTTTGGTGATACTGAAACTCGCACTTGTTCTTGGGTGGCGATGTTGTTTGGGTGAAACTGGCGTTTTGGGTTGCGTTGGGTGTCGAGAGCTGTACGTTTAGGTCGTCGTGCGTTTGTTTGTGGGATGAGTGATACACTCGATGTTTGTCACCTTGTTTTTCGACGCGTGCATTCGGGCTGTTTCTGTGGAAGTTGTTCTTTTTATGTTCCGAGCAATAACAGATCTCCCGTGCTTCCCTATGCTTGGCGTGTTCATTGCGAGTGTTAGCACATTCCCCGTGTTATGTGTCGTTCCTCTTTGTGTTTTTTGTTTATGAAAAAAATGGCACTAAAAGCGAGATCTGCTGGGGCGGCGACCCTCGTGGTGCCCCCGGTCAGTGCGTCGATGTCAACGCCTCGTTGATGAGGCGTTCCATCGCTCGCAACGGCTCAATCCGGTCCCGGTCGTTCTCCGCCCGTTGCAACACGTGCACCCAATACAGGATGGCCCCTATAATGTGGCGTAAACGCCGCAGCTCCTGATCGACGTTTCTGGCCCAACGTCGGTTTATTTCGGCCAGCGCCCGGTTGAATATCACCGATGCGTCTGGAGCTGAGCCCGCGCCTTGCTCGGTCTGTGCCGCCGTCGCCAGCGTCCGCCGTGATGCCGCCGGCCGCCTGATCCGCCGCGGCATCGGCGGCGCGCGCACCGGGGGTCCCCACAAAAAAAACTCGGATTCGAGTGCGGATCATCGGTGCGCGCGAGCGCAATGGCGGCAATTGGACGTAGACAGAATGCATGACACCGATATATCAGCTAAGTGTGAGCACATCTGCGAGACCGGTAAACATGCGATACTTGTCCCGCATGCACGATTGCACAGTCTCTATGGCATCAAAACGGGCAAACGGTGCGGGGCGTCAAGAACATAATGCAGTGGCGGCAATTGGACGTAGACATGATGCATGACAACGACATGATGCATGACAACGGTGTCGGGCAGGTGTGGAGACTTCTGCGATACCAGCAAACGTGCGGTACGTCTCGTGCATCCATGACTGCGCAACATGTATGGCGTCGACAGCGGGCAAACGGTGCGGGGCGTCAGTGGGATAATGCAGTGGTGGCAATTGGACGTAGACAGCGTGCGTGTTGACGACATCAGACAGGTATGATGTGTTCTGCGGAACCAACAAACATGCGATGTGTCTCACACACTCATGATTGCGTATTTGGTATGGCATCAAACGGGCAAGCAGTGCGGGGCATCAAGAGACGATGACGCGGAAAGCGATAGCTTACCATGCTGGGACACTTGTATAACACGACGGACATCTGCTGGGGGCTTTCTGTTTGGGCTTCGTCGGAGTCACGATTTTGCTCTGTAGACGCTATATCTGAACAAACTCTGGGCCGATGGGGTATGCTGTCGCGTTTGGCACATGTTGTTCTGCGTGATAATTACTCTGCACCCCGCGAGTGACTATTAGCTTCCTGTGAGCTGTGTCGAAAACATCGTTGCACCGGTCAACTCGTGCTTTCATTGTTAGTCAGTTGTGCGTTCTTGGCATGATCGTTGGAAATGATGGCCGGAATCCCGTATACACGTGCCGGCAAAATGAATCACGACGAAATCGGTATACACACTTGACGTGTTTACCGTGTTCCCTGTATTTGGTGTTGGGTTTGTTATTAATTCCTGTGATATATTTAATACTGAAGCCGAGAGTTGCCGGGGCGGCGACTTGCGTGGTTGGCCTCATGGAACATCCACCTCGGCGATGAGGTCGGCAATGTATTGCAGGGCCGCTTCCCTCTGTCGTTCGTCCTCTGTCTGCAAAATCACCTGTAACCAGAACCGGATGCCGCTGATAAGGTTTCGTAACTGCTGACATTCTTGGCGCAGGGTCAATGCCCAGGCTCGGTCGCTGACGGCCTGCGCCCGGGTGAAATTCCGTGGCTCGTTTTCTAAATACGGCGCCCATAGCGAGCGCCGTGACGCTGCCGGCCGCCTGATCCGCCGCGGCATCGGCGGCGCGTGGCCCGGGGGTGCACTAACAAACTCGGAGTCCAGTGCGGGGCATCCGTGCGCACGAGCGCGCCAGCGAGTAGAGCCCAGCGCAGCCCAGATGAAGGACCGACTGACAACCCATATGGACATTCGCAGACTTTGTAAGACACGACTGCGGAATCGTGGCAGACCGTGTAGGTGGAACGGACGCTTGTTGACGACATTGGGTGTGGCTAGTGGAGGCATATGGACGCCGAATGTTGAATGCTGGAACGGGGATGGTGACATTGTGGTCACCTTGTGTTTGCACCGAGTATGTCGCAGGTGTGTCTGACTGTGTGAAGTATTAGATGTACCGACGAACTGACATCCAACATGTCATTTTCCCATGTGCTTGTTTTTGTCTGTGGCGTGATTTCTGCGAGGTGTGTTCTCCGTCCTTGCATGCTGCCGCTTCGACGAAACTGTGAATGAGTCGACTGTCTGGTGTGTATGCGCAATCAATGTCAGCATGACGGTGTTTGCTGCGATTGGGCGGATATGGTGATTGACATCTGCCAATTAGCTTCCTGCGGGCGTGTCTAAAACGTCGCTGCAGCGAGCAACTCGTATTTTCATTATTTGTATGTTTAGTGGGCCTGACAAATTCCTTGGGGTGATAGCCGAGCTCCCATATATGTGCCGGTATGATGAACGAACAACAAAACAACGACCTCGGTAGAACACTTTACGTGTTTTGTGTATTCCTTGTATTTCGTGGTGATCTATATTTATTGTTTCACTGTATCTTTAAAATTAAAGCCGGAAGCTGCCGGGGCGGCGGCCTTCGTGGTTGCGCTCATGGAGTGCTCCTCTAGCCAATGAGGTCGTCGATGTGGTTTAGCGCCGCTTCCCTCTCGCGGTCGTCGTCCGTCGTCACAACCACCTGCGCCCAATACTCGATGCCGTCGATAAGGCGGCGCATCTTTTGCAATTCTCGAGTTATGCTCGCGGCCCAGGCGCGGTCGCTTTCGACTTGTGCCCGGTTGGCACGCGCAGACACGTCTAGCGCCTCCGCCTGCAGCGCGCGCGGTGACGCTGCCGGTCGCCTGATCCATGGCGGCATCCGCGGTGCGTGGGCCGGGGGGAGGGGGGCATTCAAAAACTCGTAGTCTAGTGCGGGCATTGGTGCGTGGCATTCTGACGTCGGACAAAGCAGCACGGCCCATATAAAAAAAGAACGATCAACCCAACATATGACTCGTTCGCGGGACCGTTGCTGTGTGGAAGCACGGCATGCGAGTGTCGTTCTGTCGAACACCACTGTAGAGCACGGGCAGATAACAACGCGACATCGTATAGGCCACCGCACTGGTGCGATATATGCGACGATGGAACATCGGACAGGAGAGAAACAGCGCATGCTGGGCGAGACAATCGTTGAGCAAAGTTGGCATCGCCTGCAATGGCGAGGCCATAGGGACGCCAAGAACCAAAACGAAATACATAAGGCCGACCGATGAAACAACAGAGTATCCGCCGCGTTTTTTGCGCCCTTAAGATGCCCCATTTCCCAGATATTGAGAGCCCCGAGCAGCATATGAGGAACGGGCGCCACTCCGAATGCATA
>JAOYNT010064819.1:0-13553 GCA_037575995.1 Lingulaulax polyedra | reverse complement strand
CTCCGAGTCCGCCTCCGAGTCCGCCTCCGAGTCCGCCTCCGAGTCCGCCTCCGAGTCCGCCTCCGAGTCCGCCTCCGAGTCCGCCTCCGAGTCCGCCTCCGAATCCGCTTCCGAGTGCGCCTCCGAGTCCGCTTCCGAGTGCGCCTCCGAGTCCGCTTCCGAGTCCGAGCCCGCCCCGTACCCGAGCCCGGCCCCGTACCCGAGCCCGGCCCCGTACCCGAGCCCGCCCCCGTACCCGAGCCCGCCCCGGTAGCGAGCCAGCACCCGGGTCCGTTCCGCATCGGCTGCCGCTCTCGGCGCGGCGCGGTCTCGCCGGGATCGGAGCCTGCCGAGGGGACGACGTCGTTCGAGACGAAGCCGACATCGGCGCGGGCGGCGATCGACGGCGCCGGGGACATCGAGTGGGAGAGGGCCGCAGCCCCCTCCCGGACTCTCATCCGCCTCGATAGAGCCTGCGATGCGTCATCTGGGCGACCCGGGTCAGCCCGGCGATGATGAAGTCGGCCTTCTGGCCGTCGCAGAAGCCGAAGGCGCGCGCCATGCGCACCGCGGTGATCGCCTCGGCGCATGAGCCGGCGGCGGTGCCGATCCTCTCCTTCCGGTGTCCCTTCCGGACTCCGTCGGCCTCCGAGTGATTGAGCGCGACCGACTTGGCGGCGCGGAACAGCTCATCGGCGAGGTTCTTGTCGTGCACCCGGACCTGGACCACCAGCGCGTGGACGTGCGGCAGGAGGCTCATCATGAGGTCGAGTGCGGTGCTTGCGTAGGGGATGGTCATGCACCCCTCCCGGCGCCTCCGTGTGTGATGCAAACCGTAGTTCCGTTTGCATCGCGCGCGGAGGTGCCATTGTGGGGGGGCAGGGCCATCCCCGGAGCAAGCGCCGCGCGCGACCGAGCGACCTCGGGACCCGTCGGCGGCCACCAAACCCGTGCCGCGCATCGCGGTCTGCATGGACGGGCCAGGACCCGCCACGCCGCGTCCGCCCCCGCGTGCGCTCCCGCCGCCGCGTCCGCCCCCGCGTCGCCGACCCGATCCCGATCCCGATCCCGATCCCGATCCCGACCCCGACCCCGATCCCGATCCCGATCCCGATCCCGATCCTGATCCTGATCCCGACCCCGCTGCCGCTGCCGCTGCCGCTCCCGACCCCGCTGTCGCTCCCGCTCCCGACCCCGACCCCGCTCCCGACCCCGATCCCGACCCCGATCCCGACCCCGATCCCGACCCCGATCCCGACCCCGATCCCGATCCCGAGCCAGCTACCGCTCAGCGGCTCGCCTCGGACGGAGTGGCCTCGCAGGGAGCGGTCACGGGCGGAGGCGCGTCGCCGGACCACTGCGCACGTTCGCCAAAGAAGCATCGCAGCCGCCGCATCGCGGGGTGGTCGGGGTGGCGCTCGATGGGTAGGTGGTAGAGCGGGTCGTAGGGCTGTCGGCCGATGAAGTGTGACTCCATTCGACCGGCGTACCGGGCCAGCGCGTCCTCGTCGCCGAGCTCGTGCAGAGCCAAGCTGACCCCGGCCAGGCAGGGGCCGCAGCTCCATGTGTTCTCGAGGCACGCGTCGCGCAGCGCTCGGAGGGGACCGCGTCGGCGCTCGCCGCGGCGAACCGACGCGCTGGCCAGCGCGCAGGCTGCGTCGAAGCCGCCCCCTGGGCTGGGAAGGTTCTGCGTGAGTCGTCTCCCGAGCGCCCGGCGCAGCTCCGCGTCGCCCGGCCCGTCAGGCGCCGCGTCGCTTCTCGGGACCCAGGGCGGGCGGTCGCCGGGCGCGTTGGAGTCGAGCCAGGCGGCTGCGCGCCTCCAACGGTTCAGGCCCGCGCGGTCATCGCGCAGGGTGGCGAGGTGCCGGTCACGGGAACCCCGAGACGGGCGAGCGCCCGCAAGCGCGCGGCCCGGACCTGTGGGGTGATCGGTCTCGGCGGGCGGGGCTCGTCGGGACCCCACGGCGACGGCAGGCTCAGGAGCTGCAACGCGACGTGCTCGGCGACCTCCGCCACGCTCAGGATGCTCCGATATGCTGACCAGTCCCGCCCGCCAAGCACGGTGCGCGTGAGTCGTGCGTCGTGCTCGACCGTGTCGATGAGCGAATCCAGCGCAGGCCATCCGATCGCGCGCAGCTCACCTTCCGGTCCTTGGGGACCGAGTCGCGTGGACCCCGACGCACCGGGGAAGTCGCGACGGAGCTCGTCGAGCCCCGCGATCAGCAGAGAGATCCGATCGGCGTCCGCTCCGTCGCGCTCGGCCGGTGAGGACTCCGCTGCCTCGCGGGCGCGCCGCTCCTGATCAGCGAGCAGCGCATCCATCAGGAGGAGTCCCTCCGTGCCCATGCCCTGGAACTCGGACTCGAGATCCCGCGCGACGCCGCGCGCGAAGGCTTCGTCTCGTGCAGCGACGCCGAGCTGCACGGCGTGCAGCGCGACGACGTCGTCACCGCGGATGTGCGCGCCGAGGGCACGCGCGCGCGCGTCCCACGCCAGCCCGAGCAAGGCGCTCGTGGGGGCCTCCGCGGCGCCTTCGACGGCGAGCGCCAGATCCAGTCGACCCACCCGCAACGCCAGCACCACCGCGATGACGCCGAACCGACACTCCACCGAGCGATGCTCGTAGTGCGTGTCTTGCTCCGCCGTTGCCACGCAAACGGGCGGCCGTGTCTCGAACCCGAGCGCGGCACGCTCGAGAGGGATCGGACGCCCGAGCGCGGCCACCGCGTAGAGCATCCCGTTGTGCGCGATCGCCCAGCGCCGCGTGGAGCCCTCCTCGGCGGGCAGCACCCACCCGCGCGTACGCACGATCCCCTGGTCGCCGTCCCAGGCGTCGAGACCCACATGAATGGCGATCGCTCGGTACTCGCAGCCGCGTGGGTCGGGCAATCCCAGGTCGAAGAGCTGGCGGGCGAGCAGCTCGAGGTCCTCCGGCGTCCCCTCCGGGGCCGTCCAGGGCGCGTCGGCGAAGGGAGGGGTCGGGACAGGCGAGGGAGAGAGGGGGAGGGGAGAGATCTCCGCGGGCAGCGCTTCGTCCAGCGCGCTCGCCGCGTGACCCGACGTGGGCGCCTCGGGTTGCGCGCTCGGCAACTCCGGTTGCGAGGTGGGCGCACCGCAAGCGGAGATGCATAGGGTGAGCAGGGTACGCTGCCATGTCCTCACGGGCCGAGGGTAGCGTATCGACGACCCCTCGCCCCCCGTCCGAGTGGCCCTTGTCGAATCTTCTTAGTTAGCCTAACTATTTATCTGCCCATGCCGCCCGACACGCCTCCCTCGCACCCCATCACCGAGCGTCTCTGGGCGCTCTCCGCCGCCTTCCACGCGCGGCTCGCCCACGACCTGGCGGCGCTGGGGCTGACCGTCGCGGAGTTCCGCCTGGTCGGGGAGGTGATGCGATCCGACGGGCTGCGTCAGAGCGAGCTGGCGGCGCTGCTCGGGGTGACGGCGCCGACGGTGTCGGCTGCGGTGCAGCGCCTCGAGAAGGCGGGCGTGCTGACGCGGGAGAAGGACGCGTCGGATCCGCGCGCGCGAGTCGTGCGCATCGCGGCGGGGGCGCCGCTCGAGACCGGGCTCGACGTGCTCGATGGCCTCGAGGAGCGCGCCGTCGCGTCGCTGTCCGCTCGCCAGCGCGCGCAGCTCCCGAGGCTGCTCGATCGCATGACGGCCGCCCTTCAGCTCACGGAGTAGACGATGTCCACCACGACTCACTCGCTCCCGGATCGCGCGCGCGCCTGGAACGTGGCGATGACCGCCGCGCCGGGTGATCTGGATCTCCGGATCCCCGCCGGCGACGTCGTGGGGACGATCCCCGCGGGGCTGCGCGGGGGGCGGCTGCTGTCGAACGGGCCCGGCTGGACCCACATCGGCGAGCGCCTCGCGCACCCCTTCGATGGTCACGGCTACGTGCGCAGCTACGCGTTCGACGAGGACGGCGGGGTGTCGGTGCGCGCGCGCTTCATCCGCACCCGCGTCTTCGAGGACGAGCAGCGGGCGCAGCGCATCGTGCACCGGGGCTTCGCGACGAACCCGTCGGATCGGTTCTGGCAGAACGTCGGCTACGGCGCGCCGCGGAACGTGGCCAACACGACGATCGTCCGCTGGGGCGACCGGCTGCTGGCGGGCTGGGAGGGAGGCCCGCCGCACGCGCTCGATCCGGTGACGCTCGAGACCCGCGGGCCCGACTCGTTCGGCGGTCTCATCGAGGGGCAGGCGACGCTGGCGCACATGCACCGCGACGCCGCGCGCGACCGCCTCATCCTGTGCAGCGTCGCCGCGGGGCGACACACCGGGATCACGTTTCGGGAGGTCGACGCGGACGACCAGCTGGTGCAGACGCGGCAGGCGCAGCTGCCCGGGATGACCTTCGCGCACGACTTCGCGTTCAGCGATCGCTGGTACGTGCTGGGGGGCAACCCGCTCGCGCTGAAGCCGTGGCGCTTCGCGCGCAGCATGGTCGGCGCCGGCACGCTGCTGGACTCGGTGCGGGTCGACACCTCGAAGCCGGGGGAGCTGGTGCTGCTGCCGCGTGACGCGGAGGGGCCGGTGCGGCGCGTGCGTCTGCCGAAGCCGACGTTCGTGGTGCACTTCGCCAACGCGTTCGAGCGGTCGGACGGCGCGCTCGTCGTGGACGCGTGCGTGTTTCACGACTTCGATTTCGGCGAGGAGTTCGGCTACTCCGGCCCGCACCGCCCGCTCGACCCCTCCCTCCCGGAGGCCCGCGGCACGCAGCGGCTCTACCGGATCACGATCCCCGACGGCGCCGAAGAGGCGACGTGGGAGGCGCTGGTGCCCCACGGCGTCGACTTCCCGCGCATCGACGCAGACCACGAAGGGCGAGAGACGCGGACCCTCGTCGGCGCCTGCCGCGCTGACACGCGGTTCAGCGATCCGTTCGACAGCGTGATCGCCATCGACCTCGAGTCCGCAGGCCGCGCGCACGCGCTCTGGACCGCGCCGCGTGACGTGTTCGTCGGCGAGCCAGTGCTGGCGCGCGCAGGGGAGGGCGAGCCACCGCACGTCATCGCGATCCTCTCGGACGGGCTCGCGGTTCGCACCACGCTCGTGGTGTTGCGCGCCGACGCGCTCGAGCGCGGTCCGGTCGCGAGCGTGTCGCTCCCGCTGATGCCGATCGCGTTCCACGGGGACTGGGAAGCGCGGCCGTGATCAGGCGCGACAGATCAGGCGGTGGTCGTGAAGAGCGCCGTGCACTCCGGCACGCGCCGCCAGCCGTGCGCGCGGATCTTCTCCACGAGCGGCGCGCCGAAGAACGCGCCCATCACCTGCGCCGCGGTGTCCACGCTCTCGAACGCGTAGTCGCTCCGGGACCACGTGCGCGCGAAGCCGTGCTTCGTCTCGAGGTGCGCGAAGTACTCGTCGAGCGCGGGGTGCTCGCGCGGCGTCTCGTGACCCGTGCCGAGCGTCTCGAGGATGGCGATGGTGCCGCCAGACGCGGTGACGCGCCGCATCTCGGCCACGGCGCGGTCCACCTCGTCTTCCCATCCCTCCGGCATCCAGTGCCGGAAGTGGCCGAAGACCCAACCCGCGGTCGCCACGTCGACCGAGGCGTCCTCGAGGGGCAGCTCGCGCGCGTCGGCGAGGTGGAAGCTGACGCGCTCGGAGACGCCGTCGGTCTCGAGGCGCGCTCGCGCCACCTCGAGCATCGGCGCGGCGCGCTCGACGAGGTGCACGTGCGCGGCGCGGGGCGCCATCCAGCGGGCGAGTCGGCCGGTCCCGGCGCCGACGTCGACGATGCGCTTGCCGTCGAAGGGCACCGCGGCCTCGAAGGCGCGCCGCAGGGTGCCTTCCGTGTCCTCGGCCGCGATCAGCGCGTCGTAGGACTCGGCGCGCTCCTCGTACATGCGGGCCTGGGCGTCGTTGCGATCGGTCATCGAGCCACTTAGCCCAGATTCGACCCGCGCGCTCCCGGACTCGCGCAGGCGATGAGACGCCGGGCTCTGATAGGCTGACGGGATGGGGACGCCGACGGTGGAGGGGGTGGCGCGGCCCGCGGTGGCGGAGGCCGCGGAGGTCACGCGCCTGGTGCGCGCCCTGCGCTGGATCGCGCGCTCCGTGGTGCGGACGTTCTACAGCTCGGTCGAGGCGACGGGGTTGGAGAACGTGGACCCGGCGCGGCCGACCCTCTACGCGCCGACGCACCCGAACTCGATCATCGATCCGCTCCTGGTCGCGCTCTTCGAGGAGCGCCCGATCTGCTTCGTCGCGCGCGACGGGCTCTTCGACGTGCCGGTGTTCGGCGCGGTCTTGCGGGCGGTCGGCGCGATCCCCGTCGCGCGCCGGAGCGACCACGCGGGCGAAGAGGTCGACCACGGCGCGATGTTCTCGGCGTGCCGCGAGGCCCTCGCGAGCGGCAAGGTGCTCGTGCTGTTCCCCGAAGGCAAGACGCACGGGCGGCTGCGGGTGGAGCGGCTGAAGACGGGGCTCGCGCGGATCGCGCTCGACGCGCCGCCGGACACGCAGATCATCCCCATCGGCCTGAACTACCTGGTCCGCCACGCCTTCCGGTCGGACGTGCACGTGGCCTTCGGAGAGCCCATCGCGCCGACCGGGACCGTCGCCGAGCTGACCGAGCGGGTGGCCGACACCCTCCGGCGCCTGACGGTGCACATCGAGCGCGAGGACGACGAGCGGCTGATCGCGCAGGTGACGGCGATGATGGCCGAGGTGCGGGCGCACGAGGGCCTCGATCAGGACGCGTCGCCCGCGGACCGCGTCGCGCTGGCCCAGCGCGTGATCGACGCCTATCGCTGGCTCGGGGAGCGTGACCCCGAGCGCACGGCCACGCTGCGGGCGCGGATCCAGGCGCTGCTCGAGGAGCGCGCGGAGCTCGGCCTCGGGGGCGAGCGGCCCGCGCTGCAGCACCGCGGAGAGCGACGCATCGCGCGGCGGTGGGCGGACGACCCGGTGACCTTCGTGCTCGGCGCGCCGGTCGCGCTCTACGGCATCGTGAACAACGCGTTGCCGTACCTGGCGCTCCGCGTGCTGCTCGGGATCGCGCCGCCGAGCTTCTATCGGGGCGCGCTCGTGCGGCTCGGCGGTGGGCTCGCCATCTTCGCGCTCGCGTACGCCGCGCAGACCGCCGTCGTGGCCACCTACGCGCCCGCGCTCGCGCCGCTCTACGCGCTCTCTCTGGTCCCGAGCGCCTTCTTCGCGCGCCGCTACCTCGCGGAGCTCCGCCTGCACCGAGTCGGCCCGCGCCGCCTCTTCCGCATGGTCAAGCACCGCGGGCGGCTGGCCTACCTGCGCGCCGAGCGAGACGACCTCGCGGCGGAGCTCGCCGAGCTGCGCCGCGAGTACCTCGCCCGCTGAGTGGCTTAGGTGGCCAGGAAGCCGCCGTCGACGATCATCTCGGCGCCGGTCATGAAGCTCGACTCGTCCGACGCGAGGAAGAGCGCCGCGTTGGCGATGTCCCGCGCCTCTCCGAGCCGACCGATCGGGAGCGAGTCGCCGATCGACTTCTTCGACGCGTCGTCCAGGTAGGGCGCCTGGAGCGGGGTGTCGATCATGCCCGGGTGGATGATGTTGCAGCGGATGTTCTTCGATCCGAACTGCACCGCGATCGACTTCGCGAGGCCGATCAGGGCGCTCTTGGCCGCGGTGTAGGAGTCCTGCGCGAGGGTGAAGCCCACGAGCGCGCTGATGGAGCCGACGTAGATGATCGAGCCGCCGCCGGACTTCTCGAGCGCGGGGATGCCGTGCTTGGCGAGCAGGAAGGGGCCGCGCAGGTTGATCGCCTGGACGCGATCCCAGTCCTCGACCGTGGTGTCGACGACCGACTTGTCCTTGTCTTTCCAGAGCACGCCGGCGTTGGCGTAGAGGACGTGCACCGCGCCGAAGCGCTCCATCGCCGCGTCGACCGCGCCCTTCACCGCCGCCTCGTCCGAGACGTCGCCCTGCACGAAGAGCGCCTCGCCGCCCGCCTCCTCGACCTGCTTCACGGTGTCGCCGCCCGCGTCCGCGTTCAGGTCGAGCACGACGACCTTGGCGCCTTCGCGCGCGAAGAGGACCGAGGCCTCGCGGCCCATGCCGAGGCCGCCGCCCGTGATGATCGCAACCTTGTCCTTCAGACGCATCGTCGACTCCTTCGTGAGAGGGAGCGGGACGGTAGCAGAGCGCGGGGCGGCTCACCCGAGCCAGAGACGCGCGGCCCACACGAGCGCGAACGTCAGCGCCCCGACGAAGAGGGCGGCGACGGCGAGCAGCACGAACGGCAGCAGGGAGGGGCGCTTGGGCGACGGAGGCGCGGCCATCGGCGGCGCGGGCTGCTGCGGCGGCGGCGTGAACGAGGGCCGGACGTGATCCCGGTCCCAGAGCGTCGTCGCCGCGGACTC
Source organism: Lingulaulax polyedra (assembly GCA_037575995.1). Classification (NCBI taxonomy): domain Eukaryota; class Dinophyceae; order Gonyaulacales; family Lingulodiniaceae; genus Lingulaulax; species Lingulaulax polyedra. The sequence goes on along the minus strand of JAOYNT010064819.1, from coordinate 5,226 downwards.
CTCGGTCGTCTCCGCGCCGAAGGCCTCGAAGCGGGTCTGCACGTGCGGCACCGTCGGATCGGGGGCGAGCGGGGCGACGGCGCGGAGCTGCTCCAGGTGCTTCGCGATCTGCATCGGATCCTGGGGCCGCGTCGCGGGGTCCTTGCGGAGGAGCGCGTCGACGAAGTCGTCCAGCTCCGGCGGCACGTCGCCCACCCGCTCACTGACCCGAGGGGCCGGCTGCTTCACCTGCGCCATCAGGGTCCGCATGGGGTTGCCCGTCCGGAAGGCAGGCTGACCCACGATCATGTCGTAGACGATCAGCCCGAGCGCGTAGATGTCCGTCGCCGGGCCGATCGGCCCCTTGGTCGCCGCCTCGGGGCTCATGTAGCTCGGCGTGCCGACGAAGCGGCCGTCCTGGGTGAGCGAGTCCGCGTCGTCCCCGTCGCCGAGCTCCGGTACGGTCAGCTTCGCGATCCCGAAGTCGAGCACCTTCGCGGTTCCGTCGGCGCAGAGGAAGATGTTCGCCGGCTTGAGGTCGCGGTGAAGGACCCCCTTCTCGTGGGCGGCGGCGAGGCCGCGCGCCACCTGCGCCCCGACGTCGAGCGCGCGGTCGAGGGGGAGCGCGCCGTCCTCGCGCAAGGTCCGGGACAGGCTGCGTCCCTCGAGCAGCTCCATCGCGAGATAGAGCTCGCCCGTCTCGTCGTCTCGGCCGAAGTCGTACAGGGTCACGACGTGCGGGCTGGAGACGCGACCGGCCAGCTTGGCCTCGCGCATGAAGCGCTTCGACGCGGTCTCGGTTCGCTTGTCGGCCCGGATCACCTTCACCGCGACGAGGCGGTCGAGCCCGATCTGCTCCGCCTCGTAGACCTTGGCGTTCCCGCCCTGTCCGAGCAGCCCGAGGATGCGGTAGCGACCGGCGACCGTCCGCCCGCTGAAGGTCAGGGCTTCTTCGAATTCCCCCGGCTCGACGGGACGCGACATCAGAGGTCGCCATCGTACCCGACCGGGCGCGCAGGCGTCACGTGCGGCGGGGCGGGCGTGGGCTCGGCGGAGGGAGCCACGCGCGGCGTGCGCTTCGTCTCCGCCAGCCAGGCCCGGATGGCGTCGGCGAGGATCAGGGCCACGAAGGGGAGGAACTGGGCCGCGATCACGTCCGCGCTCTCCGAGCCGCCCGGGCCGTAGCGGAGGTAGCTCAGCGGGAGCAGGAGCGAGAGCGCGAGGATGCCGCGGCTCCCCGCCAGCACCCCCAGGCTCAGGACCGGGAGCACGTACCAGGGGTGGATGACGCGCGAGAGGAGCAGGTAGCCGACGAAGGCCGCGGCCAGGGATCCGACGAAGCGGCGCTGGCCGTCGTCCTGACCCAGCGCGACGACCAGGAGCCAGCCGATCGTGGCCGCGCTGAGCCAGGGCATGAGCGCCGCGTCGACCGGCGGCGTGACCCCCTCGACGTAGCCCATCAGATCGCGGGCCGCGTAGTAGACCGGGGCGTTGAACGAGAAGCGCTCCGCGTAGAGGGAGAGCGACTCGCGGAGGTGCGGCCAGAGCGACTCGCTCGCGAACGGGACGAACGCCGCCGCCACCACGCCGAAGCTGGCGAGCGCGAACGGCGCGGCGCGCTTCGCGCCGAGCCGCCTCGCGAGGTGCACGAGGAACACGGGCCCGAGGATCAGCGCGGTCAGCTTCGCGCTCGCGGCGAGGCCGAGATACGCGCCCGCGCGGGCGGGTCGCTCCTTCAGCGCCTCCCCCACCGCGAGCAGGAGCAGCGGGACCATCAGGGCCTCGGTGTGCCCGCCGGCCGCGACCTCCCAGTAGACGAGCGGGTTCCAGGCGTAGAGGAGCGCCCAGCCGCGGGGCCGGCCGAGCTGACCGAGCAGCCCCATGAGCGCCCAGATGGCCAGCAGGTCCGCGAGGGAGAAGAGCCCGCGCAGCAGCCGCTCGGCCGGCACGTCGAGCGCGTCGCCCAGCGTCCACGCGGCGCCGAAGGTCAGCTGCGCCAGCGGCGGATAGACGCTGTAGTAGTCCGGCGAGTTCAGCTCCGAGAGCGACGCGGGATCGATGGGCGGCTCGGACCAGGTGGCGACCTCGCTCGGCCGGTGCGCGTAGGGGTCGACGCCTTGGGCGACGAGCGCGCCGTCCCACACGTATCGGTGCACGTCGTCCGAGAGCGAGGGGGGCGCCGCCAGCGCGGCGAGGCGGAGCAGCGCCGCGACGCCCAGCGTGCCCAGGGTCAGCGCGCGCGGGCTGGGGCGGCCGCGCAGCCAGCGCCGGCCCAGCAGGAACAGCGCCACGGCCGACGCGGCGACGAGCCCCAGCCAGAGGGGGATCGCGTCGCGCGCCGGGATCCCCTGCGCGAAGGCCGCGGTCGCGGCGGCGACGCCCAGGGCGGCCCACAGCGGCCATCTCGTCCGTCGCGCCATGCCCACCGTACGAGGCGAGCATGAGGCCGTTTCATCACGAACGCCCCCTTCTTTCCTGCCCGTCAGTTCAGCCAGCAGCGGATTGTGTGATATATACTGTAGAGCGTTTCCTCTCATCGAGGCTGGGGTTGACCGAGCGAAGAGTCCTGATCGTGGATGACATGGCGGCGGTGGTGCGGACGACGCGCCGCTGGCTCATGCGAGCTGGGTACGAGGTCCGCTCCGCCCTGGACGCCGAGGCCGCGCTCTCCGAGGCGGAGGCGTTCCGCCCGCACTGCGTCCTGCTCGACGTGCAGCTGGGCGAGCGCGCCGGACCGGAGGTGGCCGAGGCCCTGCGCGAGCGGCTGCCGGGGGTGGAGATCGTCCTGACCAGCGGAGGCGAGGCGCCGGTCGGCTGGCGGGGGCGGTTCTTCGAGAAGACGTCCGGGCCACACGCCCTCCTCGACGCGCTCGAGGCGGCGACGGACGCCTCCGGCGTGTCGTAGGGCGCGGCGGGGGGATGCGAGCGTGGGCCGGCCGGCGTAGAGTCGGCGCCCATGTCGGACCACGCCCGCATTCTGGTCACCTCGGCGCTGCCGTACGCGAACGGACCCATCCACCTCGGCCACCTGGCCGGCGCGTACCTGCCCGCCGACGTCTTCGTCCGCTACCACCGCCTCCGCGGCAGCGACGTCGTCTACATCTGCGGCTCGGACGAGCACGGCGCCGCGATCGTCATCCGCGCCAAGAAGGATGGCGTCACGCCGCAGGAGATCGTCGACCGCTACCACGCGATGGCGGAGAAGGACTTCGCCGCGTTCGGCATGAGCTTCGACCACTACGGTCGGACGAGCTCGCCCGCGCACCGCGACACCAGCCGCGCGTTCTTCCGCACGATGTCGGAGAAGGGCGCGTTCATCACGAAGACGGAGAAGCAGCTCTACGACCCCGAGGCGAAGCTCTTCCTCGCCGACCGCTTCGTGGTGGGCACGTGCCCGAACCCGGACTGCAACCACCCGAACGCGTACGGGGACCAGTGCGAGAAGTGCGGCCGCACCCTCAGCCCGAGCGAGCTGATCGACCCGCGGAGCACCCTCAGCGACGCCACGCCGGAGCTCCGCGACGTGACGCACTGGTACCTGCCGCTCGGCGCGCACCAGGATCGCATCTCCGCCTGGATCGACACCAAGACGCACTGGAAGAGCAACGTGCTCGGCCAGATCAGGTCGTGGCTCACGGCGGGGCTCGGGGATCGCGCGATGACCCGCGACCTGCCGTGGGGCGTCCCGGTGCCCGAGGACGTCGCGGAGGCGGCCGGCGTCGATCCCGAGGGCAAGGTCCTCTACGTCTGGTTCGACGCGCCCATCGGCTATGTCTCCGCCACCCGCGAGTGGGCGGAGGAGCTCGGCGACGCCGAGCGCTGGAAGACCTACTGGCAGTCCGAGGACACCCGGCTGATCCATTTCATCGGCAAGGACAACATCGTCTTCCACACCATCAGCTTCCCGCTGATGCTGATGCTGCACGGCGACTACGTGCTGCCGGAGAACGTCCCGGCGAACGAGTTCTTGAACCTCGAGGGCGAGAAGCTCTCGACGAGCCGCGGCTGGGCGGTGTGGCTGGGCGAGGCGCTCGAGGCGTTCCCCGCCGACTACCTCCGCTACTCGCTGTTGCGCAGCCTGCCGGAGACGAAGGACGCCGACTTCACGTGGGCCGACTTCCAGGCGCACGTGAACAACGAGCTGGCCGACAACTTCGGTAACTTCTGCAACCGCACGCTGCAGTTCGCCGCGAAGTACTTCGACGGGAACGTGCCGCCGCTGACCGACCCGTCGGACGCGGACCGCGAGGCGCTCGCCGCGCTCGCCGCCTTCCCGGCCAAGATCGGCGCGCTCATCGACGAGAGCAAGATGCGCGACGCCATCCAGGAGCTGATGAACCTCGGCCGGATGGGCAACAAGTACTTCAACGACAGCGAGCCGTGGGCCACCCGCAAGAGCGACATGGCGAAGTGCGGCAACACCATCCACGTCAGCCTCCAGATCTGCGCGTCGCTCTCGATCCTCGTCGACCCGTTCCTGCCCTTCACCGCCAAGACCCTGCGAGGGATCCTGAAGCTCGACGGGGTGCGCTCGAGCGAGGCGCGCGCCGAGGGAGGCACGCTCGGCTGGGACGCGGCCGCGAAGCCGCTCCTCGAGGCGGGCCACGCGCTCGGTGAGCCGGAGATCCTGGTCCGCAAGATCGAGGACGAGGCGATCCAGGCGCAGCGCGATCTGCTGGAGCAGCGCGCCGCCGAGGCGAAGGCGGGAGACGGAGACGGGCCGCCCTACGCCGAGCTGAAAGACACCATCGTCTACGACGACTTCGCGAAGCTCGATCTGCGCATCGGCGTGGTGAAGCACGCGGAGAAGGTGAAGAAGTCGAAGAAGCTCATCCGCTGCGAGGTGGATCTCGGCTTCGAGCAGCGACAGATCCTCGCGGGCGTGGCCGAGCACCTCTCCCCCGAGGACCTGATCGGCAAGCGCGTGGTGGTCGTCGCCAACCTGGCGCCGCGCAAGATGATCGGGCTCGAGAGCCAGGGCATGTTGCTGATGGCCGAGGACCGCGAGGGCAAGCTGGTGCCGGTGAGCGCGGACAGCGAGGCCGGCGCGACGGTGAGCTGAGCGTGCCGCTCGACGCGCGCGTCGAGGCCGCAGCGCGCGGCCGGATCGACGATCGAATCCGGGCCGCGCGCGTCGCGGCGGCGGCGGCCTTCGCGGCGTGGCGTGTGCTCGTCGACGGTCACCTCTCCCGCAACGAGGAGGGCACCCTCCGGTGGGTGCTGCGCGAGGACTTCGAGGAGGACGAG
>JAOYNT010063721.1:0-13614 GCA_037575995.1 Lingulaulax polyedra | reverse complement strand
CGCGCGGCGGAGCAGGCCAGCTACCGCGAGGTGCTCGACGAGGAGCCGCCGCGCGCCGCGCCGCCCCTCGCTGCGCCCCGCGTCGCGGCCTGACGCTCAGCTGTGGCCGGCCTCGTGGCCGCTCTCCGGGAGCTCCTCGAGGGCGGCCTCGAGCTCCGTCTTCAGGCGCTCCCGCATCGCGACGCTCAGCTCGTGCTCCACGCCGTCGAACATCTCGAAGCGCATGGGGTAGCCGAGCGCACTGAGTGCGCGGAGGGTGCGCTCGGTGCGCGCGGGAGAGAGGATGGGGTCGGCCCCGCCGTGCAGCGCCAGCACGTTCACGTGCATGGCGTAGGGGTCGGCGGCGCGCCGCGGCGCGCGGCTCGGAGGGAGCCAGCCCGCGATGGGGAAGGCGTGCGAGATGGCGCTCTCCTGGGTCACGGCGAGGTCCATCGCGAGCATGCCGCCCTGCGAGAACCCGACGACGATGGGGAGGCCGCGCGTCGGGTAGCGGCGGCGCCACTCCATCATGGCCTCGCTCAGCGCGCGGCTGCTCTCGTCGAGGGCGCGCAGCAACTCCGGGCTCTCGCCGCGATGCGCGCTGACCGGCATCCACGCGTATCCGTCGCCGGATCGCGCCGGGCCGCGGGGGAAGATCCAGCGCACCTGTGCGTCCACGCCGAACGGGGTGTCGGTGGGCGCGGGCGGCATGTCACCGCGGCCGTGGATGTAGACCACCATCGGCAGCTCCGCGCCTTCCGGCACGTCGGCCGGCTCGGCGACGATGAACTCGAGGCCCGCCGCGAAGCCCCGGCTGAGGCGCATGGTCGAGTCGGGCAGGGCCAGCTCGGGATCCGCCTGCGACAGACCGAAGGAGGTCGCGAGCACATAGAGCGTCGCGAGCAGGGGGATCCGTATGAGCTGTCGGCGAAACATCCGCAGCCGGATGTGCTGCAACCACCATTCCACAGGCCATGTCTGAGGCCAGATGCCTCGAATCGCCAGTCCAGGGCGTCGCGAGACACACCGACCGTGGCGCGGGTGTCACGGTGCGTCGGGTCGAGCCGACAGATCGGCGGCCGCCACGATCAGGGCCAGGTCTCGCGGAGGTCGCCGACCGCCGCGGGGTACTGAATCAAGAAACCTTGCCCCAGATTGCAGCCGAGCGCGCGGCAGGTGGACTGCTCCTCGAGGGTCTCGATCCCCTCGGCGATCACCTGGATGCCGCGATCGCGCATCACCTTCACCAGCGCCGCCACGAGCTCCTGGCGCGCCGGGCTCGCGTCGATGCCGCGGATGAGCCCCATGTCGAGCTTGAGGAAGTCCGGCGGGACCTCGGCCAGCTCCATCAGGCGCGAGCGCCCCGCGCCGAAGTCGTCGTACGCGAGCTCGATCCCGCGCGCCGAGAGCTCCGTGCGGAGGTGCCGCATCTGGGCCGGCGCCGCGATGGCCGCCTCGTGGATCTCGGCCACGAGGGTGCGTCCGGCCAGCGCCTCTCCCGCGCGCTCGAGCTCGCCGAGGAGATCGCCGTGCAACATCTCGTCGGGGTGCACGTTCATGAAGACGCGCTGGCCGCGCACGGGCAACGACGACGCCTGCGCGAGCGCCGCGGTGCGCATCATCCGGCTCAGCTCCTCCGCCTTGCCGCGCTCGTGCGCCACGCGGAAGAGCGTGGTCGCGTCCCAGTCGAGGTTGGCGAGCGTCGTGCGCCCGAGCGCCTCGTAGCCGATCAGGCTCTGGTCCTCGAGGCTGACGATGGACTGGAAGACCGAGGTGACGGCGCGCCCCGTGAGCACCCGGTAGAGGTGGCGCGTGCCGAGGTGCCGCTCCGCCTCGTCGCGCGTGCCCCCGAGGGTGGTCTCCTCTTCGTCCTCCGCGGCGAGCTCCGCCAGCACCAGGGTGAGCTCGCGGTGCGCCACGTGGAGCACGTCGCCGTACTGGATCGCGCGGCTGCCTTCGACGCGCTCTCCGTTGACGAAGGTGCCGTTCCGGCTGTCGAGGTCGCGGATCACCAGGCCACGCCCGTTCTGGGCGATCTCGGCGTGGAGCTTGGAGACGCGGGGAGACTCGAGGACCAGCTGCGCGGCGCGGCTCCGACCGATGCGGAACGGCAACACGTCGACAGGAACCCGAACGGAGCAGTCTCCGCGGTCGGGTTGGTGCTCCAAACAAGGGCGTCTGAGGTCCTCGCTCACAGGCTCACCAGTCTACCTCAAGCACATAGGCACGGGGTCGGGTTGAACCCCACATCCTCGTGACTTTCTGCTGCACCATGTGGATGGGTATTCGATGAAACTGTTCCTCGCCATGCCGATCCCGGCGGAAACCAGAGCCATTCTCGGGAGTTTGCCGCGAGATCTGCCGCGCGCACGCTGGGTCCGCATGGAGCAGCTGCACTTGACGCTCCGCTTCCTCGGGGAGCGGGACGCCGAGATCGTGGACGCCCTGTCGGAGGCGCTCGGGCCGACGGTGGCCGCGCACCCCGCGCTCGAGATGCGCGCGAGCGGCCTGGGCACGTTCGGCCGGCGGGTGCTGTGGGCCGGGCTCGCGCCCGTGGAGGGGCTGACCGCGCTGGCGCGGGACGTCGGGGCGGCGCTCCGCGAGGTCGGCGTCGAGGCGCCCGACCACCCGTTCGCGCCGCACGTGACCCTCGCGCGCCTGGGGGGTAGCGCCGGGCTCGGCGCGCTCCTCGAGGCGCATGGAGGATGGCGTGGCCCCCTCGAGGCCTGGGGCGAGGTGGCGCTGATGCGGAGCGAGCTTGGCTCGCGCGGGGCGACGCACACGGTCCTCCGCCGCTTCCCGCTGTCCACGGGGTAGTCACCGAGCCGACCTGGCACTAGGCCCGAATCAAGCGCTTCGCGCTTGCTCCGGGCCTAGCAATTCTAGTCAGGGGCTTTTCGCAAAAGCCCCTCGCTGCGGCGGCAAAGCCGCCTTCGCTTCACCCGAAAACGACGCGCCTGCGGCGCTTCTAGCCCCAAATACAGGCGCATCGTGGAACGAGGCGCTGGATTTGGGACTAGGCCGCGACGGATCCTGATGACGGAAAAGAGAACGGCGCCCCCCGATCGCTCGGGAGGCGCCGTCTCGGATCACCGCGAGCGGCTCAGCAGCCCGGGTGATGGCCCTGGAGCACGCCGAGCATCCACCACTCCTCGGGGGTGCCGACGCGATCGAAGAAGTCGAGGATCGCGGCGCGCGCGCCCTCGTGACCGACCGGGGTCTGCTCCGCGATCTCCGCGCTCTCGGTCTCGATGTTCACGTCGAGCTGGATGTAGGGCGTGCTGCCGACGACCTCGGGGCGATCGTCCGGCGCGACCGCGCCCTCGACCGGGACCCGATCGACGACCTGCCAGAGCGCGACGATCGCGTCCTGGCTGATGACCGGGACGCCGTCCGGCGCGAACCACGCGACCGCCACCTCGTCGAAGATCTCGACCCGCACCGGGATCGCCTCGGCGACGTCGAGGCCCTGGTCGACCAGCGCCGCCTCCGTCATCGGGTAGACCGACGCCTCGGGCACCATGTAGAGGAGCTGCGACGTCATCGCGTCTTCGTCGACCGCCCTGAGGTGGCCGCCGGTGTCCGCGACGTCGGCGCTGCACGCGGCCATCAGGACGCCCGCCAGCGCCAACAGCATCTTGTGCGAAATACGCATCATTCGTTCTCCTTTCGAATCCGATCCGACACGTGCCCGGTTCGTCGGGCACCCGCGCATGGTGCCAGAGACGGCGCGCGAACCGAAATCGCACGCTCCCCGCGCTTTTCTTGCGGGGGCGGGGCGGGGTTCGGACAATTGCGCGAGAAGGGGGCCGGCCTTTCGTGGTAGCTCTCGTCTGTCGGCCGGAGGAACGCTCATGCAGAACGCCCGCATCGTCAGCCTGCTCGTGGTCTTGCTCTCCCTGCTCGCGTTCGCGTGCGGGGGAGACGACGCCCAGCGTCGGCGGACCGCCGTCGACTGGGAGCCGAGCCAACGCGTCCCCCAGACGAGCGATCACTGGTGGGCGACGCCGGTCGAGCGCTACTGCGAAGAGAACCAGGACTGCCGCCCGAACGAGCAGTGCCAGCAGGTCCGCCTCGGCACCTGCCCCCGCTGCCCCCGCGGCGAGGACGCGCGCATCTGCGTCGGCGAGGGCGACGAAGAGCCCGCCGCCCGCGCGCGCCGCTGAGGACCTACCAGGGGATCTCTTCGGGCTTGATCGCGTGGCGCTCGCCCGCGGCCTTGTACTTGAGCGGAGGCTTCTGCTCGCCGATGTGGAAGACCACGCCGGACGAGTCCGGGTGCAGCTCCCCCTCGACGAAGCGGTCGGTCGCGTAGCGCGCCACCGCGTAGAAGCCGTCCGAGGCGAGGCAGAGCGTCACGCGCCCCGAGTGCTCGCAGACGGCGCACCAGGAGATGCGGCCGTCCGCGTGCTCGACGAAGCCACGCGCCTTGCACGGGGGACAGTCGGTCTCCTCCTGGGTGACCTCGCGCGAGCCGACGGCCTCCGCGCGGGCCGCCTCCGCGCGCTGCTCGGCGACCACCTCGGCCACCGGGCACGCGCAGTCGGGGCAGGTCTGGGCCCGGTCGGAGACCTTGCGCTCACAGTCGGGACACTCGATCAGCGCCATCTCGCTCCCTCTCTCATCGTCGTCGTCGGCGCAGCACCAGGCCCAGCGCGAGCACGCCGAGCAGCCACACGCTCGGGGAGTCGCGCCGCGCGCCCACCGCCGCGCAGTTGCAGTCGTCGCCCGTCGGCGCGGTGACGCCGCCGTCGGACACGCCGCCGTCCACGCAGCTCGGCGCGTAGGTGCACGCGCCTCCGCCGCAGGTGTCGGTCGTGCACGGGTCGCCGTCGTCGCACTGGGCGTCCATCTCGCACCGGCAAGACGCGTCGTCGTAGTCGATCTCGCCGTCGCAGTTGTTGTCGATGCCGTCGTCGCAGATCTCTCTCGCGCGCGAGTTGACCGACGTCATGGTCTCGTCGCAGTCCACGCCGAAGCGATCTTCGCCGTCGTCGAGGCAGTCCCCGTCGCCGTTGTCGTCCACGCCCATCCCGCACACGCGGTCGCCGTCCTCGTCGATGAGGAAGTGGCAGTCGGCGTCGACCGTCATGAAGGCGCCGTCGCAGTCCGCGTCGACCCAGTCCCGGCAGCGCTCCATCGCGTCCGGGTGGATCTCCGGATCGCCGTCGTTGCAGTCCGACGCGGCGATGTTCTCACCCTCGTCGAGGCAGTCGCCGTCGCCGTTCAGGTCCTGACCGAGGCGGCACCAGCCGTCGCCGTCCTCGTCGAGCTCCCGCGTGCAGAAGGTGGACTCGTCGATCATTCCGTCGAGGTCGTTGTCCTTGCCGTCCACGCAGTTCTCCGGCGCGCCGGGATAGCGCGTCGGGTCCGCCTCGGTGCCGGGGTCGATGATCCGGCCCTCCGCGTCGCGGACCGGGGGCGCCTCGCCCGTGGGTCCCTGCTCGCGCGCGTCGGAGCAGTCGCCGTCGCCGTTGAGGTCCTCACCGACGATGCACCAGCCGTCGCCGTCGATGTCGCGGTACTCGTCGCACTCGCCCCGGTCGGCCGCGTCGGTGCTGCCGTCGCAGTCGTTGTCGATCCCGTCGGTGCAGTTCTCCACCGCGGCGGGGTTGATCGCGGTCGACGTCTCGTCGCAGTCGCCGTCCCCCGTGTCTTCGCCGGGCGAGGTGCAGAAGCCGTCGCGATCCATGTCCGGGCCGACGAAGCAGAAGGAGTCCCCGTCGGTGTCGATGTACCCCGCGCAGTCCGCGTCCATCAGGCTCGCGGCGCCGTCGCAGTCGTCGTCGACGTCCCCGTTGGTGCAGACCTCCATGGCGCCGGGGTTGATGCTCGCGTTCGTGTCGTCGCAGTCCCCCGGCTCGGCGTCCTCGCCTGGATCGACGCAGCTTCCGTCGCCGTTGCCGTCCCGCCCGTCCGGGCAGTAGCCGTCTCCGTCGGCGTCGAAGAGCCCGCCGCAGTCCACTGTATCGCGGAAGTCGACCAGACCGTCGCAGTCGTTGTCGCGGAAGTCGGTGCAGATTGTCTCCGCCGCCATCGGGAACACGTCGGCCGCCGAGTCGTCGCAGTCGAAGCCCATCGACGCCTCGCCCGGATCGTTGCAGTGGCCGTTCATGTTGGCGTCGAAGCCGATGGGGCAGTAGCCGTCGCCGTCGGCGTCGACGTCGCTCGTGCACTCGGAGTCGGCGGTGTCGATGTCGCCGTCGCAGTCGTTGTCGAGCCCGTCCACGCAGAACTCGCGCGCCGCGGGCGACACGGTGACCTCGTCGTCGTCGCAGTCGACGGCCGAGGTGTTCTCGCCCGGGTCGGTGCAGTCGCGGTCGCCGTTCATGTCCTCGCCCATCGGGCAGTAGCCGTCGCCGTCGCGGTCGACGACCATCGCGCAGTCCGGGTCCAGCAGAGTGGCCGCCCCGTCGCAGTCGTTGTCGATGGCGTTGGTGCACAGCTCCGGCGCGCCCGAGCTGACCGTGGCGTCGGTCTCGTCGCAGTCGAAGGACATGTCGTGCTCGCCCGCGTCGAGGCAGTCGCCGTCCGCGTTCATGTCCATCCCGACGCAGCAGTACGTGTCTCCGTCGGTGTCCGCGTCGCCGGGCGTGAAGCTGGCGAAGCCCGGGCGCGTGGCGCAGTCGCAGGTCGCGGGGTCGGCCATGCCGGGGCGCCACGTGCCCGTCGGGTCCCCCAGCTCCTCACCGTTCGTGTAGCCGTCACCGTCCGAGTCGAGGCCAGCGAGCATCGCGTCCCAGCGGCGCCCGTTCATGTTGAACGCCATTCCGAACGCGTTGAGGCAGGGCGGCGTCGCGCAGCCGTTCCCGCCGTCGGGGTTGTCGTGGCAGGTGATGCAGGGACGCACCGTGCCGACCGAGTTGGTCGCGGTGGCGCGGCAAGGGACCTGGAGCGCGAAGGGCTCGAACGCAGAGGCGGGCGCGGGCGCGCCCAGGAGAGCGAAGAGCACCCCGAAGCACGCGATGACCTGGATGCGATGAGACAAGCGACCCCCCAAGGGCGATGAGACCGAGACCCGAGCGCTAGTCGGAGTGGCTAGAGCATCTGCGTGATGCGGAGCCGGTACGGGATGAGCCGCTCGAGCGGCTCGTCGTGCTCGAGATAGAGGAAGTAGTTCGCGGCGTCGAGCCCGTCCACGCGGAGCTCCGAGCAGCCCGTCGTGGCGTTGGTCTGCGCCGACGCGCGCACCTCGCCCGCGGAGTTGCGGAGCACGATGTCGAACGGGGTCAGCGAGCCGGAGTCACAGGTCGAGCCGTCCGTCTTGAGGATGTCGACCACGAGCCGCGTGGAGTCGTTCGCGACGCTGAAGTTGTAGACGTCGGGGTACGTGCAGTTGCCGCCGCCGATGTCACCGCTGATCGTCAGGGTCTGCGTGGCCGGAAACTCGAGGAAGTTGGCCTCGATCTCGTTGTCGTTCGGGAGCTGCTCCGAGGAGCGAGACTCGTCGAGGATCTCGCGACAGTCGATGTTGCAGGTGGCGCTGCCGTCGCAGGCCTCGCCGTGCTGCGCCTCGCCGCCGTCGCAGAACAAGCGGTACGCGCCGACGAGGTAGTCGCCCCCGCCCGCCATCCGGTCGTCGATGCCGAGGTACCATGTGCCGCCCGTCGGCGCGACGAAGGCGAAGTGCTCGTCGCCCGAGCCCACGCAGGCGTCGGACGAGTGTTCACACGCCGTGTTGCGGCAGCGCGAGTCGAGGAGGTAGAGGAACGGGTCGCGATCGTTGTCCTCGACCGAGGGGTCCGGGATGACGTGGAAGTGCCACTTCTCGCCGGCCTGGACCTGGATGGCGATGAAGCCGTCGTTGCCGGGCGCGTCCCGCGAGCCGCAGCTCGAGATCCGGTTGGACAGGCCGCGCGTGCTCACCGGCATGGGCGTGGTCGTGCTCGCGCTGAGCACGATGTACTCCGCGATGTCGCCGCCGCACGCGTCGTTGAGCTGCTCGCCGCCCGTGCCCGAGTCCTCGTCGGGCATCTGCGCGTCGCTCATGCCCGCATCGGCGCCGCCGTTGCGCAGGTCGTCGAGGTGCCCCGTGTCGACGACGAAGCAGCCGCCTCCGAGGAGCGCGGCGCTGGCGACGGTCACGTTGGCGAGCAGGGCTGAGATCCGGCGGTCCATCAGAAGCTCCCTCCGAGACCGAGCTGGCCCCCGTTCGGTCCCGCCATGAAGAGCGGGCGGAGCGACGCGCGGTCGCTCTCCCCTCCGCCGAACGCGTCCCAGTCGGTCAGCACCGCGAGCACCACCGCCGCGGCCCCGAGGCCTGCGGCGCTGAAGATGAAGACGTTCGCGAGGGTCTGCATGGAGCTCGCCTCGTCGTACGCGAGCTGGGCCGCCGCCGCGTCGTTGGTCATCAGGTAGGCGTCGTTCAGCGACAGGGTCTCGAGCCCCGCGAAGATCGCGAGGCCGCCCGCGACGAGCGCGAGCCCGCCCACGCTGATGAAGATCGCCGGGTGCAGGATGCCGATCCCGCCGCCCGCGTCGGTGTCGGTGGTGGCGGCGGCGCCCGACGCGGCCTGCTGCTCCTGCTGCGTCTGGGTCTGCTGGGCCTGCTGCTCGGCGAGCTGCGCCGCGGTCTCGGCCTCGCGCTCGGCGATCGCGGTCTCGAGCACACGGATGCGGGCCTCGACCTCCGGCCGATTGGGCGCGTTGGGGAGCGCCTCGAGGTACTCGCGGAGTGCGGCCACGGTCTCTTCGTCGCGGCGGAGTCGGTCGAGGGTCTGGGCGATGTTGTAGAGCAGCCCGGGCCGCGCGCTCAGCTGGTAGGCCTGGCGAAAGCGCGCCAGCGCCGCCTCGTAGTCTCCGGCCACGAACGCCTGACGCGCCGACTCGAAGGTGAGGCGCGCCGCCTCGTCGAGCTGGCCCTGGTTCTGGGCTTGCTCCTGCTCCTGACCCTGATCCTGGGCCAGGGCGATCCCCCCCGGGAGCGCGAGGCATCCAAGCACACACCACACCGCGATCGTGCGTCTCATCCGACAGTCCCCTCCAACAAAAGGAAGCGGGCCGGAGTTTAGCGCACGGCGCGTCACGATTCCCACCGGATGACCGCTGCGGTCGTTTTCCCGCTGGCGAGGGTGTGGATATGCTTCCATCGTGTCGCCTCGGAGGTAGGGTGCAGAGACTCGCTCAGTGCATGCTCGTGGCTCTCGCGTCGTTCGCCCTCGCGGCGTGTGACGACGGCGAGGTGGACCCGGACGCCGGCGCGCCGGACTCCGGCTCCCCCGATCCGATGGACGCCGGCCCCGACGCGTTCGTCGAGCCGGACACGGGCGTCTCCACCTGCGAGGGCCCGCCCGGGCTCTACGAGACCGGTGACTGCACGGTCATCGCGGCCGGCGTCCGCGCCTACCAGCCGCGCTTCGGCCTCTGGGCGGACGGGGCCGACAAGGAGCGATACATCGAGCTGCCCGTGGGCGCGACGATCGACACCTTCGACCCCGACAACTGGGTCTTCCCGGTCGGCACGCGCCTCTACAAGACCTTCCTCCAGGACGGCGTGCGCCTCGAGACCCGCATCCTCGAGAAGGACGCCCCGGGCAACGGCGTGGGCGCGTGGGACATGCGCGTCTACGCGTGGAACGAAGCGCAGGACGCGGTCACCGAGGTGACCAACGCGGACGAGTCGGTCCGGCAGAACGTGCTCGGCACCGACCACGACATCCCGGGCGGCGCCGACTGCGTCCGCTGCCACGGCGGGCTCGACGTGGTCAACGGCTTCAGCGCCATCCAGCTCAACCACGACCTCGGCGGCGTGACGCTGCAGACCCTGCTCGACGAGGGCGCGCTGACCCAGCCGATCGCGCCCGCGGACGCCGACGCGCCCGGAGACGCGACCGCGCAGGCGGCGCTCGGCTACCTCCACGCCAACTGCGGCCACTGTCACCGCGAGAACGCGTCCGACACCGCGGCCATGGTCACGGGCCTCTGGATGTGGATCAACGTGGATGACACGACGGCCGAGGAGACCGACGCCTACACGACCGCGGTCGGCGAGCGCGCCAGCTACTTCCACCCGTCCGCCTTCTGCCGCATCCACCCCGGCGCGCCCGACACGAGCCTGATGACGGTCCGCATGGGCGAGCGCGGCGACCGCGCCCAGATGCCTCCGATCGCCACCGAGCAGCCCGACCCGGCCGGCATCGCCGCCGTGAGCGCCTGGATCGCGGCGGTCACCGGCGACGCCACCGCCTGCACGCCCTGAGCGTGGACGCGGGACGGCCCGGCTCGGGTCCGGACCGTCCGGCGTGGCGTCAAGGACGCTCGTCGGCCCCGATGTCGTAGCCGGCGCCCGCGGGTCGCGGGTCCCCGTCCCGGTCGAGCGGCGGCGCCTCGATCGCGACGCCGCGGTCGACGCAGGGCGAGCCCGCGCCGAGGTGGTGGGTCGCGTCGAGCATCGGGTCCGCCGAGAGGTTGGAGGAGGCCCACGGCTGCGCGTCGGCGTCGCTCACCGAGGTGTAGAGCGTCTCGGGCGTGCCCCAGAAGCGCGCCACGTGGTCGACGTCGAAGAAGTCGTTGTTCTCCATGAGCACGGGGCGGCACTGCCGTCCGGGCGAGTGGTCCTCCTCGTAGAACCCGTAGCTGGTGCCCGCGCCGGCGCCGATGATGATGTTGTTCCGCAGCTCACCGAACTCCGCGAGGCCGAAGAAGCTGTTGCAGCTCACGCCCGCGTTGATGCTGCCCGCGCCCCCCGGGACGCGTGCCGCGTAGAGGGTGTTGCTGTGGATGATGGGCTCCTCGACCGAGAGCTCGCCGTGCACGATGGAGATGGCCGAGCTGCTCGCGCCGCCCATGCCGTGGACGACGTTGTTCGTGATGACCGGGCTGCCCCCCCAGATGGAGATCCCGGAGCAGAACCCGAACGAGCACGTCCCGACGCGCGACGCGTCGTCGTTGATGAGGTTGGCGTCGACGATCGCGCTGCCGCCGATCCAGATGCCGGTGTCCCCCGCCGCGTGAACGACGTTGCGCTGCACGAGCACCGGGCCGCGCACGCTCACCGCCGGGGCGCCCTCGATCGTCGAGGTCAGGATCTCTCCGTCGCCTTCGATCGACACGCCGACCAAGGTCCCCACGACGACGCAGTCCTCCACCCGCGGGTCGACGGCGCCGAACGCGTTGATCCCTTCCCGCGCCGCGACGTTCAGGCGGAGGGCCGTCGGCGCCGCGTCACGGATGAGGAAGCCCGCGCGGCCCGAGCGCAGCGAGAGATGCTCGACGCGCGTGGCGCGCGTGATGGTGTCGCCCGCCTCCATCGCGTTGGCCGTCGCGCCGCCGTCGATCACCGTCTCGTTCGCCGACGGGTCCGAGGCCCACGAGCAGGGCAACGACGGGCACTCGAAGCCCCCGCGGATGGACACGCCCTCGACGAGCTGGACGGTCTCGGGGTAGTCGCCGCCCGCGACCACGACCACGTTCGGGCCACCGATGGTCACCGCGTTCGCGATGCCCTGGGCGACGCTGCGGACGGGGTTGTCGCGCGTTCCGTCGCCGCTCGCGTCGTCCCCCGCGGCGGAGACGTAGGTGCCGAGACCGGCGCAGCGCGCGGCCGGATCGGGGTCGTCGCCGCAGGCGTTGTCGACGCCGTCGCCGCAGATCTCGGTGGCGCCCGGGAAGGTGAGCGGATCGGCGTCGTCGCAGTCCCCATCACAGTCGGTGACGCCGTCGGAGTCGGCGTCGACGCAGACCCTGGCGTCGCCGTCGCCTCCGTCGCCATCGCGGCCGGCGTCCTCCCGGCCTCCGTCGACCTCGCCCGCGTCCGAGGTCGGCGTGGCCGAGTCCACCCCGCCTCCGTCGTCCTCCATGGCGACGACGGCCTCGCAGGAGCACCCACCCAACAACAAGCAGATCATCAACTGACTCGAGCGCTTCATCTCATCTCCAAGCTGGCCGCGATCGAGGCGCGGCTACCCGGTGAATGACGGGCGGTCGCGCTCGCCTTCACGAAAAGTGCGTCCGCCACGGCGAAGGAGAAATGCGATATGAAGACTGCGTGCGCGGCCTCGCGGTAGCCTGGCTCACCTGCCTCTCTCTGTGCCCCGTCCGCGCCAGCGCGCAGGCGCCCCGAGAGGGGGGCGTGGTCTTCTCGTGGGTGCGGATGGACGGGGCGGAGAGCTGCCCGGGGCGCGCGGAGCTCGCGACCGAGGTGCGGCGCCGGCTCGGCTACGACCCGTTCGAGGCGCCCTTCGGGCAGTCGCTCGAGGGCGTCGTCTCGCGCACCGACGTCGGCTGGTCGGTCACGCTCTACAACCGCAGCGCGACCGGCACCATGCTCGGCACCCGCGCCCTGGAGAGCGAGGAGCGCGCGTGCGCCGCGCTCGCGGAGGCGGTCACGCTCGCGATGGCGCTCGCGATCGATCCGGAGGCGGCGCTGCGGGCCCCGGAGCCTCGCCCCGACCCGCCCCCGGAGGCCGAGCCGGAGCCGGAGCCCGAGGCGATCGAGCCGCCCCCGCCCGCTCCCGAGGAGGGCCACGAGCGGGCGCGGCTGTCCCTCGGCGCCGCGGGCTCCTACGACCTGGTGCCGGGGATCGCGGCGGGGGTCCGGCTCGGGGTCGACGGGCCCCTCGCGGACGCGCTGCGGTGGTACGGCGCGGTGCTCTTCTGGCCCGAGCAGATCGCGACGCGCGACGACGCCTCGTTCGGCATCGGGCTGACGACCTTCTCGCTCGGGCTCTGCGCGGGCGCGCAGCTCGACTGGTTTCGCTTCGACGGGTGCGCGTCGGTCGACGCGGGAGCGGCGCACGCCGTCGTCTACTCCCCCACCCCGCGCGCGCCCGGACAGCGCTTCTACATCGGCGCCACGGGGCTGGCGCGGCTCGAGGCGCGCCTCGTCGCCCCCGTCTGGCTCGGCGTCTTCGGGGGCGTCGCCGTGCCGTTCATCGTGCACGCGTACCGGGTCCAGGGCCGCCCCGGCGTGGTGTTCCAGCCCAGCGCGGTCGCGCCCGTGGTCGGCGCCGAGCTCGCGGTGCGTTTTCGGTGAAGGGGATCCCGTCTACCCTGCATACAGGGGGCAGGTGCCCGAGCACGAACCGCTGAACGTCCGGGAGATCCACGACCGCTACGTGGACTTCGTGTGGGCGAACCTCCATCGCATGGGGGTGCGCAGCGCGGACGTGCCGGATCTGCTGCAGGAGGTCTTCGTGGTCGTGCATCGCCGGCTCCACACGTTCGACGGCAGCGCGAAGATGTCGACGTGGCTCTTCGGGATCTGCACGCGCGTCGCCGCGGGTCACCGTCGGCGCGCGCACGTGCGGCGCGAGGAGCCGGTCGAGGCGGTCCGCGAGGAGGCGCACCAGCAGACGCCGGAGGCGGCCGCCATCGCGCGCGACCAGGCCGCGCTGCTGCAGTCGCTCCTGGACACGCTCGACCCCGAGAAGCGCGCGGTGCTGGTGATGTTCGAGATCGAGGAGCTCACGTGCGCCGAGATCGCCGACCAGCTCGGCGTCCCGGTCGGCACGGTCTACTCCCGCCTCCATCACGCGCGCGACGCGCTCAAGCGCGCCTGGACGCGTCACGAGCTGGCCGCGAGCCGCACCCGGGGGGCCGCATGAGCGCCGATCCGCCTCGCCTGCGCGAAGACCCCGCCAGCCCCGGCGGCCTGCGGGAGCTGCTGGCGCACGGCGAGCCGCCGCCCCGCCTCGG
>JAOYNT010062621.1:0-13622 GCA_037575995.1 Lingulaulax polyedra | reverse complement strand
GCAAACCCCGCCGGCGGGTCACCGCTCGCGGTGCCCTGACCGTCGGCACGCTGGCCGCCGGCCTTGCCACCGCCGCCCATGCCGCCGTCGGGGAGGGGAGGCGGCGCGGGGAGACCGGGCACGGTCAGGCGCCGGCACGTGGCGTCGCCGCTCGCGTAGGTGGGAGGGAAGGCGCGCGACAAGGAGCCGTGCGGGTCACGGGTCAGCTCGTCGAGCCCGACCAGGCGGCAGTTGTCGACGCTGGGCATGCCGAACAGCTCGAGGTCGCCGTCGTGGCACTCGACGGGCGCGTCGCCGTCGATGTTGGCCATGTGGAAGGTCTCGCCGTCGTGCACGCTCAGGAGCGGGCCGATGCCCGTGCCCTCGGGGAAGACGGCCGCCTGGAGGTAGTCGCAGAGGCCGAGCTGGGTCCACTCGAGGGTGTAGGAGGCGTCGAAGCTCGCCGCGCCCTCGCCGATGGGGTCGCCCGAGAGCAGCACGTCGTGGTTGGCGAAGGTCGCCGCCGTGATGTTGAACGAGTAGTTCCAGAGCCCCGAGTCCTGGAAGAACTCGAGCGCGTGGCCGCCGAGGGTGTCCGGGGCGCTCGCGGCGAGCTGCAGCTCGAGCGCGTCGGAGAAGCCGTCGCGGCCGGCGCGGTACTCGCTGGCCAGCTCGATCACGTAGGTCTCGGCCTCGGCGCGCACCGAGTCGACGAGCACCTCGCGCACCTCGCGGATGAGCGGCTCGAGCACCGCGGCGAGCACCTCGGGGATGCTGATCGAGACGCCGAAGCGGTCGAAGAAGTCGCTGAGGTTCTGGTACCAGACCGGCGTGACCGCGCGGCCGAGCAGCTCGTAGTCCACGCTCGTGGTGCGCGTGGCCCAGTCGTCGAGGGGGGCGAAGATGGCCGCGACGTCGGAGGGGCTCACGTCGAGGCCGTGGTCGGCGTCGTCGGTGATGGGCGCGTTGAGCTGGTTGGAGAGGTTGCCGATCACCGCCATGAGCGCGGGCAGGAACAGGTTGAGGTCGTCGCCGAGCCGGTCGCTGATCGCGTCGAAGGCGCTCGGCAGCGGTCGGCCGCCCGCGTCGGTGCGCGGCGCGAGGAGGTTCACGTAGACGTAGTACCGGCCGAAGAGGGTGGGGCAGCTCCCGCTGCAGGCGGTGTCGTCGTCGGGCGTGCCGACCATGCCGTCGTCGCCCGCGGTCACGCCCAGCTCGCGGCCGCGCGTGGAGCTCGGGTCGGACAGGTCGGCGATCTCCGCCTCGACGAACGCGCGCAGCGCCACGCGCAGGCGCTGGATCTCCGAGAGGTAGACCGGGGCCATCGCGACGTGCTCCCAGGACGCCAGGCCGGCCGCGCCGGCCCAGCTCAGGAGGTTGCCGTCGGGAGAGGCGGCGCGCGCCGCCTCCCAGCGCTCGAGGGCGCCCTCGGCGAGCCGCTGCCAGACGGGGCTGTCGACGTCGTAGTACGCGCGCAGCACGAAGCTCTCGGGGATGTCGTGCCGGAGCGCGGACTCGCTCAGCGCGGTCGGGTCGCTCAGCCGGACGGCGTCCTGGATGCGGCTCTCGGTGACGATGTGGCCGACGACGTTGTCGAACGAGGAGAGCCGCCCCTCGCTCCGCGGGTTGAGCGTGAAGGTCTCGCCCGTGAAGTCGTTGACGAAGTGGTGCGCGACCGCGTCGGTCGCCCCGTGCAGGAAGCAGCCGAGCGCGTAGGCCCGCTCGACCTCGGTGATCGCCTCCATGTAGAGCAGCTCGCACTGGCCGTACGGATCCTGGTGCACGCCGTGCGATCCGTCGGTCATACCCGGGAAGACGGTGTTGTCGGGCCCGATCGCGCCCGCGCGGAAGGCGAGCGGCTGGTTGACGATGGCGTCGGCGTCCTCGGGAGGCAGGCGCACCGTGGCCCCGCTCCAGCGCAGCTCGATGGTGCCGTCCCCGCTCGCGATGAGGGCCTCGCGCACCTCGTTCGCCATCACGATGTGGACGCGGGTGGTGTAGGCGGAGGCGACGCTCGGCAGCGCGAGGAGCGCAAGGAGCGCGACCGACCAGAGACGAAGTAAGCGCATCGCCCCATCAAAGCGGAGATGGAGGTGGGGCGCAATTACGCGCTGGCGCGCTCTAGGCGAAGAGCGCCTCGAGGACCTGCATCTGGGCGAGGAGCGCCTGCTCGCGGTGGCCCAGCAGGTACATCTGCGACAGGAGCGGCGACGCGTTGATCTCGATGAAGGCCGCGCGGGCCGGGTCGGCCTCGAGGGCCTCGAGCTTGAGGTCGACGCCGAAGTGCCGCAGGCCCACCGCCTCGCCCGCCCGGGCGCAGGCCGCGCGCAGCCCCTCGGGGATGCGCTCGATGAGGCGCGCGGTGCTGGCGCCGTTGAGGTTCTGGATGGGCCCGTCGAACGACAGCGCGGCGCCCTCGGGGAGCACGCTGCTGACGGTCCAGCCGCGGCGCTCCACCACGTCCCGGAAGCGGCGGTCGCGGGTGAGGCGGCGCTGGCGCTCGGGCTCGGCGAAGCGCGGGTCGCGGGCCGCGAGGAGCTGCGAGAGCGTGCGCTTGCCGTCCCCGCGCACCTCGAGCGGGCGCCGCTCGTAGCCGATGAGGAAGCGCCCTTCGAGGAAGTCGAGGCGGAAGTCGCGCCCGTCGATGCGCTCCTGGACCAGCGCGATCGCGTCGAGCTGCCAGACGGCGCGCACCGCGCGGCGCAGGGTGCCCTCGTCCTGCACGAGCGAGACGCCGCGGCCGTGGCTCAGCCGGTTGGGCTTGACCACGACGGGGTAGCCCAGCGCCTTGGCCGCCTCCACGCCCGGCGCCATGCCCGCGCGATCCCGGAAGGACGCCATCGTGGGGTGCTCGCGGGAGAGGCAGCGGGTGGTGCGCGGGGTGCGCAGGTCCGCGCGCTCGAGCAGCATGCCCGTGTAGTGCTTGTCCTCGGCGAGCCGCGCCGCGACCGCGTCGTTCAGCGGGGAGCGCCCGCCGAGCATCGCGTGGCGGCGGTCGCCCTTGCGGAGCTCGAAGAGGTAGCCGTACTCGGGGTCGAGCACCGACGCGTCGAGCCCGAGACGCTTGGCGGCCTCGAGGCACAGCTGGGTCGCGGTGGGCAGCGCGTGGATGGGGGCGTTCAAGGCAGCGAGGTGTGCGCCAGCGGAGCCCTCGACGCAACCCGCGATCCACGCCGGGGACGATCCTGTTCATTCGTCGAACTCGAGTTTGACGAATGAATAGGATCGTCCCCCCGGCGCAGGCTTGTCGTGGCAGGCCGGATCGGGTCGTCTGGCACACGGCGGCACGGCCCACGCGCGCGGGCGGGTCCGATCGGGGAGGCTGCGCGCCTGGCACCGGACGTGCGTCGCGCGTGCGCATGCGCTTCCTCCTGCTCCTCTCGCTCGCGCTCGTGGCGTGCGCCGACCCCGACTTCGCGGCTCCGATCGCGCCCCTGTCCTGCGGGGAGCGCGCCGCGGCGGGCCCGGTGGCGGAGCTGGACAGCCTCGCGACGGCCGGGGTCTCGATGACGATGGGACCGTGCGGGGATCTCACCTACGTCACGCCCGACGGAGACGTGATGCGGGTCGGGCCCGCGCTCGACGCCCCGGTGCGCGTGGCCGACGCGGGCGCGGGCGCGACGTTCTCCACCCGCGGCGACCAGGTGATGATGCGCGACACCGAGGGCGGGGTGACCTGGCGCCGGCTGCCCGACGGCCCCGAGGTGCGGGTCGAGGCGGGCGTGCAGGGCTTCGCGCGGTCCGGGGACGAGGAGATCGCGTGGGTGTGCGGGGGCGGCGAGATCGGCACCATCGACGAGGATGGCTACCGGCGGCTGGTCGGGGACGTCGCCACCTGCGCCGGCGCGGTGGTGGCCCGGGCCGCGCCCGTCCTGCTCTACGTCGCGCCCGAGGATCTGCTCCGGCGGGTGCGGCTCGACACGGGCGACGCGGTCGACCTGCCCGAGGTGCCCTTCATCGCGGTGCGCGGCGACCAGCTCACCCTCAGCCGGGACGGGCGCGTGCTCATCCACCGCCCGGTGCGGAGCTCACAGCACGTCGGGATCTTCGATCTCGGCGCGCCCGAGGGCGAGCGCTTCCTCGCCGCGCCGGAGCTGCGGTCGCACGCCGTCCTCGAGGCGGAGCGGGCCAACCACGTCTTCGGCGTCGACGCGGCCGACGGCGCGCTGGTCCTGACCCGCGAGCGCTGGCTGAACTTCTACGAGGGCGCGCAGCTGCTCGCGCTCTCGCCCGACGGAAGCCGCGCGCTGCTCACCTCGGTCTCCGACGACGGAACGGGCTGGACCTACGAGGTGAGCGACCTCGACACCCTCGAGAGCGAGCCGCTCGAGGCCCCCTCCACGGGCAATCTCCGCCTCGCCGGGCGCTCCCGCGACGGCGACACCCTCGCGCTCAGCGAGCGCAACGTGGTGGGTGTGACCACGCTCTACCGCTTCCGCTGGGACGCGCCGGGGCTCGAGGCGGTGCCCGCGGTCGGGCGCAACGCCCAGGTCTACTGGGTGGGCGACGACGGCTCGCTGCTCGTGCACGCCAACGAGGAGGAGGCGGCGCTCCTCGACCCGGACGGCGAAGAGCGCGCGCGCTGGTCGAACGTGGGGCGGGTCGACGCCCAGAGCACGGCGCGGGGCCTCCTGATGACCATCCGCTCGCGGGACTGGGCCACCCAACGCATCCTGGCCGTGCGGCCCGACGGCACCCAGGAGGCGCTCTACGCGGGGCAGAGCGTGCAGCGCCTGATCCTCGACCGCGACGGAGAGCGCGTCGCGTTCTCGGTGTTCGAGCAGGACGTGATGGATCCGAGCATGTTCCAGACCCGGATCTTCGCGGGCGCCGTCCCCTGACGTCGCTGCCCTTGCGATGGGGTCGGCGGACCCCGCGTGGCGAGCGGAGACGTCACGCGCACGGCGCTGGTATCCCCGACGAAGGGCTGGCACAGTCGGTGCTCGGTGGGGGTGGATGATGGAGTACCTCGCATGAAGCACTTTTCTTTTCTCGCGCTGAGCTCACTCGCGCTGGCTCTCTCCGTAGGCTGCTCCGCGGCCCCCGGCACCGGCGATCGGGACTCCGGCCCCGTCGATCCCGTCGACGCCTTCGTGCCCATGTCGGACGCGGGCCCGGGCGACGCCTGCGGGAACGGCCTCGACGACGACATGGACATGCGCGTCGACGAGGACTGCACCTGCTCGCGGGGTGACCGTCAGCGCTGCTGGCCCGGGGACCCGGCGCTCGCGGGCATCGGCGCCTGCGGCTGGGGCACCCAGGACTGCGTGGACTCGGGCGAGTTCGGCGTCTGGGACCGCTGCATCCTCTTCGGCCAGCCGGCGGAGGAGATCTGCGACGGGGTCGACAACGACTGCGACGGCGAGCTCGACGAGGGCTGCGACTGCCGCACCGGCGACTCCGAGGGCTGCTACACCGGCCCGGCCGGCACCGAGGGCGTGGGCCTCTGCGCGGCCGGCTCCCGGCGCTGCGAGGCGACCGAAGACGGCTCCGCCTGGGGCGCGTGCGGCGGGGACGTCCTGCCCGGCGCCGAGGTCTGCGACGGCAGCGAGGACGAGGACTGCGACGGCCACATCGACGAGGGCTGCACCTGCGTGCCCGGCGAGAGCCGCTCCTGTTACTCCGGCCCGGCCGGCACGGCGGGCACGGGCGAGTGCCGCGCGGGCGTCCAGCGCTGCGAAGGCGTGCCCTCCACCTGGGGCGGCTGCGCGGGCGAGTCGACGCCGGCGTCCGAGGTCTGCGGCAGCGGCCGCGACGAGGACTGCGACGGGCGGACCGACTGCGCCGACAGCGACTGCGCGACCTCGAGCGCGTGCTGCACACCCTTCGACGAGACCCTCGCGGTGGTGCCGGCGGAGGGCGAGCTGCTCTTCGTGGTCGATCGCTCGGGCAGCATGGACTGGCCGGCGTCGTCGGGCGTGACGCGCTGGCAGGCGCTGCGCGACGCGATGGACACCGTGCTGCCGTCGCTCTCGGACCTGCAGCTCGGGCTGCTGACCTTCCCCGAGATGACGGGCGACGCGGAGCGGATGAACTGCATGGTCGCGAGCACCCCCGACATCGGGCTCGCGCTCGGCACGGGCAGCTCCATCTCCTCGCGCCTCGTCACCGTCGACCCGCGCGCGGGCGACACCCCGACCCCCGGCGCGTTCGGCACCGTGCAGAGCTACCTCACCGGCGCCACGTCGCCGCGTGAGCAGTTCGTGGTCCTGATGACGGACGGCCTGCCCGAGCCGAACTGCGGCGCGACGGTCCCCGCGACGGTGACCGCGATCTCGAACCTGCGCAGCTCGCTCGGCATCGACACCTTCGTGCTCGGCATCGTCGGTCCCGACCCGAGCGGCGACACGAGCGGCATCCCCGCGCTCCGGGACGCGCTCAACCGCTTCGCCGACGCCGGCGGCCGCGCGCGCTCGGGCTCGACCCGCTACTACGAGGCCCTCGACGGCCCCGCCCTCACCCGCGCCCTCCGCGCGATCATCGCCGCCGCGACCGACTGCCACTTCGAGCTGTCGAGCGTGCCCGGCCGCCCGAGCGCCATCGAGGTCCGACAGGACGGCGTGCGGGTCCCCTCGAGCGGCTGGACCCTGACGGGCACGCGCCTCGAGTTCACGGGCACCTACTGCGACAACGTCCAGGCCGGCCTCGTCAGCAGCATCCGCGTCAGCGACAGCTGCGGCCCGTAGAGGGCGCCTCGCGCAGGAACCGCCCCCGGGGTGCAGTCGCTGCACCCTCGGGGGCTTTTTCGTGGGCGCATGGCCGGGTGTCCCCTGGGAAGGAGAGGTGAGGTAGGTTCTGCGGGTGCGTGGTGTCTCATGCCTCTTCGCCGCCTCCTTCTTCCTGGCCGCCTCCGTCTCCGCTCAGGAGCCCGAACGGGCGCAAGTCGTCGAGAACACGCCGTCGCTCTGTCAGAACGGCGAGGACGACGACGGCGACGGGCTCGTCGACTGTGACGACGACGGCTGCGCGCAGCTCATCTTCTGCGTCAGCCGGCCGACGACCGAGGTCTGCGACGACGGGGACGACGACGACGGGGACGGGCTGGTCGACTGCGACGACGACGACTGCCGCGCCGCCTGCTCGCTGAGCATCCCGATCGACGGGCAGCCCGGCACGCGCGGGATCTACCAGCCGCGGATCGTCGACGAGGAGAGCCCGCCGGACGTGGGCTTCCTCGAGCACGACGACCCGCGCCGCTACCCGCGACGCGCCGCGCGGCGGCCGCAGACCTACCTGCGGGGCATGATGGTGCCGCAGCTCGGTGTCGCGATCGCGCGCTACGACCGCTTCTCCGATCGCTACCTCGCGCAGCTCGGCGTGGGCCTCACCTACGGCATCTTCGACTTCTGGCAGGTCACCGCGCTCTTGCCGGTCCTGCGCATGGAGCCGAGCGTGGACTTCGAGAACCCGGCGCTGAGCACGACCCTGCGCGTCTTCGAGCACGAGGTGGTGGAGCTGTCGCTCTACGCCAACCTCTCGTGGCCGATCGACCGCGCGAACACGCTCGGCGATCCGGAGCCGCTGCCGACCCATCACCTGCTCGCGCGCTCGCGCTTCAGCAACGTGACCCACCTCGACGGCGGCTTCCTCATGCGCATCCACGCGGGCGAGTGGGTGCGCCTCGACGTCGGCCTCCCGCTCGTCACCGCCGTCTTCGACGACCCGGTGCGGGGCGACATGACGATGGATCTCCGCGCGCTCTTCTCGCTCGGCGACCACGTCTGGATCGGCGCGTTCACGGGCGTGGTGCTCCCGGGGCCGAACCTCGACACGCCCAACGTGCCGTTCGGCTTCTTCGCGGGCGCGACGATCCCCGGGCCGAGCTCGCGCGGGCCGCTGATGGATCTGGCGCTGCGCTTCGGCTGGCCGGTCTTCTACGACGGCGCGCCGCCCTCCGGGGAGCCGGGCGTCGACGCGGAGTTCTGGCAGATCACCTTCGACGCGCGCGTCTTCACCTACCTGCTCCCCTGACCGACATTTGAAGAACCTCGCTCCTCGTCTCTCGGGCGGGACGCCCCGTCTCTCGGCCCGTGTCTCCTCGAGAATGCTGAGATCCTTCGGGCTCGGTACTTCAACGGCCTGCTGCGCTGCATGAGGCCGGCCACCCGGGTCGCGCTGGCCGCGCTCGCCTTCTTCCTGCTCACGAGCCGCGGGCTGACGGTGGGGGACGCGGCGCTGCACCTCGACGTGGCGGACGGGCTCGTCGCGCGCGGCTCCACGGCGCTCTCGTTCGACGTCGGCGACCTCGGGGTGGCGACCGAGCGCACGGCGGGCGGGCTGCTCCACCTCGACGAAGCGGGCCGCGTGCGCGCGTCGCTGCCGCCGGGCATGGCGTGGCTGGGGGCGCCGTTGGTGGCGGTGGGCGCGCTCTTCGCCGAGCGCCCGCTGGCCGAGGCGATCGAGCCCCTCTTCGCGCCCGACGCGGGCTCGTTCCGGGCCGCGCTCCGCCCGATCAACCTCGACCCGCGCGCGGTGGCGTTCGCGCTGATCGGGCCCCTCTCCGGCGCGGCGAGCCTGCTCTTCGTCTGGCTGACCCTCGGGGCGTTCGAGCTCTCCCGACGGGCGCGGGTCGCGGCGGTGGTGGCCCTCGCGCTCTCGCCGCTCGGGGTCTACGCGGGCACGTGCTGGACCCAGAGCGTCACCGCGGCGTGCCTCGCCCTCGCGATGTGGGGGCTGACTCGCGAGCGGCCGCTCTGGGCGGGGCTCGCGATCGCGGCGGCCACCCTGGTCCGGCCGGATCACGCGCCGCTCGTGCTGCCCTTCGCGCTCGCGCTGGGGGCGCGCTGGAGATCACAAGCAGAGCTGCTGGTGCCCGTCGCGCTCGCCGGGCTGGGGCTCGCGCTCTTCTTCCCCGCGGTTCCGGGCGGCGGCTTCTCGTGGGCCACGGCGCCCGAAGGGCTGAGCGGTTTGCTGTTCAGCCCCCTGAGCGGGCTCTTCGTCTACGCGCCGCTCTCGCTCGTGGCGCTCTTCGGCGTCGCGCGCATGGGCCGGCTGGGCTGGCTGATGCTCGTGCCCGCGCTGCAGCTCGCGATCTACGCGGGCTGGTTCGACTGGTCGGCCAGCGTCGCCTACGGGCCGCGCTTCCTGGTGCCGTCGCTGCCCGTCCTCGCGGTCGCCTTCGGGCTCGCCTTCGAGCGGCGGCGAGCGATGGCGTGGGTGGCCGTCGCGGTCGGCGCGCTGCTCGCGATCCCGGGCATGTTGCTCGCCCACGTGCGCGTCCCCGAGATCACCGCGTGGACCCACCCGACCTTCGTGGACGCGTGGGCGGTGCTGCTCGAGGGCGACGGCGTGGGGCGCTGGGTCGACGCGACCGTCACCTACGTGCCGGCCCAGGCCTGGCTCACGCTCGCCGTCGCCCTGACGGGGCTGGCGCTCGAGCTGCGTCCGTGCCGCCTCGCTCGGTGATCCGGATCAGTGACCGGGCGCCTGCGACGCGCCCTCGTCGTGCGCGGCGAGCTTGCCGAGCAGAGACGCCGAGGCCTCGTTCATGCCGCGCAGCTCCACGCGCACGCCGAGCGCGCGCAGGCGGAGCACGATCTTGTCGATCGCGGCCACCGCGGAGTCGTCCCAGATGTGCGAGTCGCTGAGATCGAGGACCACGAGCGGGAACGCGGCCTCGAAGCGGATCGCGCCGAGCAGATCGTCGACCGACACGAAGAAGAGCTGGCCCTGCACGCGGTAGGTGCAGACGCCGTTCGCCGCGTCCTCCTCGCGCGCCACCGTGATGAGCTTGCCGACCACGCGCGCGAAGAAGAGCGCGCTCAGGACCACGCCCGCGATCACGCCCTTGGAGAGGTCGTGCGTGGTCACCACCACCGCCACCGTCACCACGAGCACGATCGCCTCGCTGCGCGGCATCACCACCAGGCGCGGGATCGACGACCAGTCGAAGGTGCTGATCGAGACCATGACCATCACGGCCACGAGGGCCGGCATCGGGATGCGCGCCACCCACTGACCGAGCCCGACCACGAGGATCAGGAGGATCACGCCGGCCGCGAGGGTCGACAGGCGGCTGCGGCCGCCGGACTTCACGTTGATGACCGACTGCCCGATCATCGCGCAGCCCGCCATGCCGCCGAAGAAGCCGGCGACGATGTTGGCGATGCCCTGCCCGCGCGATTCGCGGTGCTTGTCGCTCTCGGTCTCGGTCGCCTCGTCGACGATCTTCGCCGTCAGGAGGCTCTCGATGAGGCCGACCAGCGCGAGCGCGAAGGAGTAGGGCGCGATGATGGCCAGGGTCTCGAGGCTGAGCGGCACCGCGGGCAGCGCGAGCATCGGCAGCCCGCTCGGGAGCGCGCCGAGGTCACCGACCGTGCGCACGTCCCACCCGAAGGTCCAGGTCAGCGCGGTGAGCGCGAGGATGGCCACCATCGGCGAGGGGATCGCCTTCGTGATCCGAGGCAGGCCGTAGATGATGCCGAGCCCGGCGATCACCATCGCGTAGGTCATCACGCCGCCGCCCGCGAGCTGCGGGAGCTGCGCGAGGAAGATCAGGATGGCGAGCGAGTTGACGAAGCCCGTCATCACCGCCTTCGGCACGAAGCGCATGTAGCGCCCGAGCTTGAGCAGGCCGAAGACGATCTGGATGACGCCGGTGAGGATCGTCGCGGCCAGCAGATAGGGCAGGCCGTGCTGCTGCACGAGCGGCACCACGACGAGCGCCATCGCGCCGGTGGCGGCCGAGATCATGGCCGGGCGGCCGCCCGCGAACGCGATGATCACCGCGATGCAGAACGAGGCGTAGAGCCCCACCGCCGGATCGACGCCAGCGATGATCGAGAACGCGATGGCCTCGGGGATGAGGGCGAGAGCGACGACGGCGCCGGCCAGGAGATCGGCGCGAGGGGTTTGGAGCCACTGCTCCTTCAAGCGATCGAGCACGGAGTACTGCTTTGTGGGCGCCGCGGCTCACGGACGGTTCGTTCGGGCGCACTTCGACGCTCGCACACGGGTGCGGCTGGTGCGGCGGACGGCCCCGTGGCGGGGCGGCGCTCAGTGGAAAAGAGGGCGCTCTCGCGGAGCGCCCGTCGAAGGGGGACGGTCTCTAGGACTCTTCCAACGGGGACGCAAGCCGAAGTTCGCAGCTACCGCGCGCGACCGACAGAGAGGGGCGGGGACCTACCGCGCCCTCAACGGCCGGGGTGACGGTTCCTGTAGCCACTCCGTGTCCCGCGCGCGGCCACGCCGGACAGGGCGCACGAGGCGACCCGTCCCGCCCCCCACGCCGCGGTGACGCAGACGAGCAGCGCGCCGCCGATGCGGACCAGGAGGAAGAGGGCGGCGATGAGGAGCTGCTCGAGGGACGCGCCCGCGGGGGAGAGGAACGCGGCGGCGGCGTTCGTCTCGACGGCCCAGGCGGCGAGCGCGTGATCGGCGACGAAGGTCAGGGCGCAGAGCCCGAGGATCACGGAGGCCGCCTTCACGTGTTCTCCCAGTAGTGGGGCGGCAGCGCGCTCGTCAGGGCGAAGAGGAGCGCGTCGCCGATCGGGCCGCCCATCGCGTGGTGTCCGTCGACGGGCCCGCCGAAGAAGCTCGCCGTGGCCCAGTGCGCGCGGAAGGTCTCGCGGTCTCCGTACATGCGGGAGAGCGCGAGGGTGAAGCCGGTCACGCTCACCCCCTGGCCGAGCAGCACGGGGCCCGAGTCCACGTCGCCCCAGCCGCCCGTGCCCGCGGGGTGCTCGCGTGTGGTCCCGAAGCCGAGCGTGCTGCGGACGAGGTGGCCGCGGATGGAGCCGTAGAGGGAGCGGCTGAGCGGGGCGTCGCCGAACGACAGGAAGTAGGCGGCGAGCGCGGTGCCGGAGCCGCGCGGGCCGTCGAGGGGCGCGCCGTCGTCGGGGTCCACGCGCTGATAGAGCAGCCCCGTGCGCGGGTCGCGGTAGCGCACCTCGAGGGTCCGGCTCAGGCGCGCTCGGAGCATCGTGTGGTCCTCACCCGTGATCCGGTCGTGCAGCCCCAGCGCCCCGAAGAAGCTCGTGTTGTCGATGGGGTAGACCTCGCCCGGGTAGGTCTCGAGCAGGCCCAGCTCGCTCGCCGCGGCGCGCTCGACGAGGTGCCGCATGACGCGCGCCTCGAGCGCGGCGTGGCGCGTCTCGGGGTTCACCGCGCGGGTGACGGCCAGCGCGAGCGACAGGTAGCCGAGGTAGCCGACGTGATCACGCGTGGTGCCGAGATCGGCCAGCGCGTCGTGTCCCCACGCCTCGCGATCGAAGCGGCGCGCGTCGGGGTGGGCGAGCCGGTCGAGGCAGTCGTCCATGCGCGCGAGGTTCTCGTTCCGGAGCGCCGGGTTCGCGAGCGCGGTCTGCGCGTAGCCGAGCACGGCCATCATGCGGGTCGCGAAGAGCCACTCCCCGTCGAAGCGCGCCGAGCCGGTCGCGAAGTCTCCGCGGTCCAGGTCGGCCTCGGTCCACGCGTCCATCGCGCGCGCCCGCTCCCGCTGCGCCTCGAGCTCCCCGTCGAAGAGCGCATCGGCGTCGCGCCCGTGCCACGCCGCGACCCCGCGGGCGGCTCCGAAGAACGCGATCGCGGCCGCGAGCCAGTGGACGAAGCGACGCACGTGTGACCGACGGCTCGCGCGCCGCCATTGTTTCCGTGGCGGCGCGGGCGGTCGTCACGGGGCGCCGAGCCGTCGCCGCGCCGCGCCCGGCCGTCGAGATCCTGGGCCGCGACGCGTATCCTGCCGCGATGGCCGACCACGCATCCGTCGTTCGCCCCTCGCGGCTCGGCAGCCAGCTGCTGACCCTGGTGCCCCTCGGCGCGGCCATCGCGCTGCCCTACCTCGCGGGCCTGTCCCATCCGTTCGCCACCCTGGTGGGTGTGTTCGGGTTCCTCGCGTTCCGGATCTTCGTGGTGCGGTTCGGGCTCTGCCGTGATCACCGACGGGGCATCGTCCTGATCCGTCGCGGCCGCTTCACGGAAGGGCTCGAGGCGTTCGAGCGCAGCGAGCGTGTCTGGCGCGCGCGGCCCAGGCTCGACCGACTCCGCGGGGTGCTGCTCGGGAGCGCGACCCCCCATCGCTTCGCGGTCCTGGCCCTCTACAACCAGGCCTACGCGCTCTCGCGCCTGGGCGACGGCGAGGGGGCGCTCGAGCGGCTCTCGGCGGTGCTGGAGGAGGATCCGTCGATGCTGCCCGCGCGCGAGCTGCGGGACGTGCTCCTCGCCGGGGCGGGGCTCCACCCCGAGGTCGGCCACGCGATGACCGAGGGCGCGACCGAGTAGTCACGGCGCGGCGAGGCGTCGCGCGCGATCCGACGCGGCGCTCGGCTCGGTCGCGAGGCGCACGTACGCGGGCGCGGCGGGAGCTCGGGAATCGGATTGTGTGGTGCGCCTCGCCCGGCGCCGAGGCTCGGGCGGCTGCGTCTCTGGCGCCTCGGGAGCGGGCTCGCGACGGATGCTCAGCAGGAGCGCGTCGTCCTCCCCCTCGCTCACCTCGACCACGTAGGGCCCGTGCGCGAGGCCCACGCCGGCCTGGAGCTGCAAGCGCGGGATGGGCGCGGGGCGGATCGGGGGCTCGGCTGGCTCGGGCGGCGTCACCGGAGTCGTCGTCGGCGTCGAGCGGGCCGGATCGGCGGCCACCACGTCGGCGCTGAGGTGGACCGCGAGGCCTCCGATGGTGCAGCCGAGCAGCAGCGCGCCGGCCACGA
>JAOYNT010061532.1:0-13631 GCA_037575995.1 Lingulaulax polyedra | reverse complement strand
GTAGCCCTTGCTCGACGTCTCCGGGGCCGGGGTGGTGCCGATGGCGAGCCGCATCTCTTCGCGCTGGGCCCGCACCTCGGCCAGCTCGGCCTTCATGCGCTGGATGCGCGTGTCGAGCTCCGCGTCCCGCGCCGCCCGCTCCGCCTCGGCCCGCTGCCGCTCCATCGCCCGCGCCGCCTCGAGCTCCTGCTCCCGGGCCCGCCGCGTGACGGCCTCCCGCTCCGCCTCGTCCCGCTGGGCGCGCTCCCGCTCGACCGCCTCCTCGACGCGGCGGTCCGCCTCCATGTCGAAGAGCTCCTTGAGGTTCACCAGTGTGCTGCTCTCGGTCGTCATCTCGCCTCCTGGGACGAGATAGAGCAGTCACCGTGCCACGGGGTGTCGCCTCGATATCATTGAGGAAACCGCGGGGAACTCCCGGGCGGTTCTTCTCTTGGCAGCATCCGGTGCTGCTCGGAGGAGACTCTCAGAGCGTCGGGAGGCGCACGCGCTTCGGGCGCGGGTCGGCGCCGGGCGGCGGCTCGGGGAGGGTGCCGTCGGCCTCGTAGAGATCGGCCACCAGGTCGTACGCGGCCGACTTGGTCACGAACGCCTTGCGGACCTCGCCCGGCTGCGCGGTGCCGTTGGCCAGGTAGACCTTGCCGTCGATCTCGGGGGCCTGACCCCACCAGCGGCCCTCGAGGAGCAGCTCCGACTCGTCGCTGATCCCTTCGACCAGGACCTCGACGTCGCGGCCCACCATCGCGTCCATCTTCCGCTTCGAGATGGGGCGCTGGGCGGCCATGAGCTTGCGGTGCCGCGAGGCGGCGACCTTCGGCGGGACCTGGGCGTCCATCGTGCCGCTCGCGGTGCCCTCCTCGACCGAGTAGCGGAAGACCCCGACCCGATCGAACTCGGCCCAGCGCACGAACTCGAGCAGCTCCTCGAAGTCGGCGTCGCTCTCGCCGGGGTGCCCGACGATGAAGGCGGTGCGGAAGACGAGGTCGTCGATCTGCGTGCGCATCCGGTCGACCACGCGCCGCAGCCGCTCGCCGCCGTGCCCGCGCTTCATGCGGCGCAGCATCGCGTCGGACGCGTGCTGGAGCGGCATGTCCACGTAGGGCAGGACCTTCGGGTGCTCGGCCAGCAGCGTGATCAGGCCGTCCTTGATCGTCTCGGGGTAGAGGTAGAACAAGCGCACCCAGCGCAGGCCGGGCACCTCGGCCACCGCCTCGGCGAGCTTCGCCAGATCGGTGCCGTCCTTCAGGTCGCGGCCGTAGGCGATGGTGTCCTGGCTGATCAGGTTCACCTCGACCGTGCCGAGCTCGACCAGCCGCCGCACCTCCTCGACCACGTCCTCGACGCTCCGGCTGCGCTGCTTGCCGCGGAAGCTCGGGATGGTGCAGAAGGCGCAAGAGCGGTTGCACCCCTCGGCGATCTTCACGTAGGCGCTGTGGTTCCCCTGGGACAGCCGCCGCGGATCCGTCGCCCGGAGCGTGTAGTCGGCCGGGTTGCCCACCATCATGCGGGGCGCGCCCGCGCGGTCGAGCACCTCGCCGAGCTTGAGCATGTCGCTCGAGCCGAGGAAGTGGTCCACCTCGGGCATCTCCGACGCGAGCTCCTCCGGGTAGCGCTGCGAGAGGCAGCCGGCGACCACGAGCTTCTGACACGAGCCCGTCTGGCGCAGCTCGCCCATCTCGAGGATCGTGTTGACCGACTCCTCCTTGGCCTCGTCGATGAACCCGCAGGTGTTGACGACGATCACCTCGGCGTCCTCGGCGCGGTCCACCAGGCGGTACGCCCGCGTGTCCGACACGCCGAGCATCACCTCGGTGTCCACCCGGTTCTTGGGGCAGCCGAGGGAGATGAAATGGATGGTCTTTTCGCTCATGCGCAGCGGGCCAACGTGACGCCGCACCCCGCACGGCGCAACCACTCGGTGTAGGCTGGCCGGCATGGGGAGCCGTCCGAAGAAGTACGCGTTGGCGATCGAGCTGACGAGCTACTGCAACCAGAAGTGTGGCTACTGCTACAACGGCTGGCGCGACGACGGCGGCAAGTCGGTCGGGTCGCTGCCGCGGGACGAGCTGCTGACGCTGGTCGACCGCGCGCTGACCGAGGTCGACTTCGACCACGTGACGCTCACCGGCGGCGAGCCCTTCGCGCGCAAGGACGTCTTCGACGTGCTCGACGTGGTGAAGGGGCACGGCAAGCGGGCGAAGATCATCTCGAACGGCGGGCTGATCACCGACGCGCTCGCGGAGCGCCTCGCGCCCTATCGCCCCTACTTCGTGCAGATCACCCTCAACGGGATCGACAAGGAGACGCACGAAGCGCACGTGGGGCCCGGCCACTGGGAGGTCACGCTCGAGGGGATCGAGGCCTGTCGCCGCGCGGGCGTGGTGCTCAGCGGCTGCGTGGTCGTGACGCGCAAGAACGCGCACCAGGTCGGCGCCATCCTCGATCTCTGGCGCAGCCACGGCGTGACGAACATCGCGCTCAGCCGCTTCTCCCCCGCGGGCTACGCGTCCGAGCAGGTGGCGGAGCTGCTCTGCTCGCGCTCCGAGCTCATCGAGGCGCTGAGCCAGGCGGAGGAGCGCGGGCGCGATCACGGCATGCAGATCCAGGTCACGATGCCCACGCCGCAGTGCGTGATCGAGCACGCCGACTACCCGCACGTGACCTTCGGCGGCTGCCCGATCGGCACCGAGATGCAGGAGCTCGCGCTCGGCCCGGACGGCGGCCTGCGCAATTGCACCCTGCACGAGGAGGTCATCGGCAACGCCAAGGACGAGTCCTTCGCCGCCCTCGTGACCGCGCCCGCCGTCACCGCCTACCGCGACGTGACCGACGAGTTCTGCGAGCCCTGCCCGCTCAAGTCCTCGTGCCTCGGGGGCTGCGGGGCGGCCGCGCACTGGACGCTGGGGGAGGGCCGCCGCCTGGACCCGTTCGTGGCGCAGCACGTCGACGAGGCCTTCGCCGAGCGCCTGAAGGGGCTCCGCGAGGGCGCGCTCATCGCCGCGGAGCGCCTGGTCCGATGACCCGCGTGCTGCTGCTGTGGCCGGGCTGCGAGGGCCCGGCGAGCGGCAACTTCGGGGTGCCGCAGCTCGTCCTGATGGCGACGCACGCGCGCCGCGAGACCGGCGCCCACGTCGAGATCGTCGACCTCGCGGCCGAGCGCTACTTCGGGCCCGTGGACGTCGCGAAGCTCTTCGAGGGCTGGGACGTCATCGCCTTCAGCGTCTACTCCAGCTTCGATCACCTCAAGTGCATGGCGCTCGCGGAGCTGGCCCGGCAGCAGAGCCCCGACGCGGTGATCATGGCCGGCGGCTACCACGCGAGCGCGCGCCCCACCGAGCAGGTCTTCGACGGCTCCCCCTACGACGTCTGCGTGGTGGGCGAAGGCGAGCTGGCCTTGGTCGAGGTCATCGAGTCGGTCGAGGGCGGCGCGCCGCTCCGGCAGACGATCCTCGCGAGCAACCCCGTCACCGACCTGGACTCGCTCCCCCCGAGCGACTGGAGCTACCTCGACCGCTACCGCCCCATCGCGCGCAAGGTGGCCTCGCAGGCCCAGGTCTATCTCTCGCGCGGCTGCCCGTTCGACTGCGCCTTCTGCATGGAGCGTGCAAAACGCGAGGTCAGCTGGCGCAGCCTCTCGGTCGAGCGCGCGGTGCACGAGGTGGTCTCGCTCCACCGCTACCTCGATCTGCGGGGCTGGACGCTCTACGTGGCCGACGCGCTCTTCGGCATGAAGAAGAGCTGGCGGCGCGAGTTCCTGGCCGCGCTCGCGCGTGAGCAGGTCCCGGTCGACAAGCTCTGGCTGCTCATCCGCGTCGATCTCGTCGAGGACGAAGACCTGCGGCTCTTCGCGGACGCCAACTGCGGCCTCGGCTTCGGGCTCGAGTCGGGCGACCCGCAGCTCTTGGCCACCATTCGCAAGGCGGGCCGGCTCGACACCTACCTCGACCGCATGAAGGAGGTCAGCGCCTGGGCGCGCACCCATGACGTGCCGTGGGGCGCCAACATCATCTGCGGCCACCCCGGCGAGACGCCCGGCACGATGGAGC
The DNA here is from genome assembly GCA_037575995.1 of Lingulaulax polyedra. Lineage (NCBI taxonomy): Eukaryota > Dinophyceae > Gonyaulacales > Lingulodiniaceae > Lingulaulax > Lingulaulax polyedra. Next base: position 9,588 of record JAOYNT010061532.1, on the reverse strand, counting down.
GGAGCGCGGCGTACATGCGCGAGCTCTTCCTCGACCCGAAGGGCGTGACCGGCTTTCTGAGCGTCGACCCGTTCCGGCTCTACCCCGGCTCGCCGATCGACACCGAGCGGCGGCAGTGGGAGCAGCGCTTCGGCACCGTCTTCCATCGGCCTTCGTGGTGGGACGACGGCGATCAGGAGTTCCTCGCGGAGTGGGTCGACCCGAGCGCGGAGCTCGACTGGCGCACGCGGACGCGGCTTCAGCACGAGCTCTACGGCCCGATCCTCCGCCGCATCGAGGACAACTTCGTCTACCGCGGCCCCGCGCGGGAGTACTTCCTGCGCGCGGTGCGCGACCAGGTGCAGCAGTCCGAGCCGCGGACCCGCGTGCACTACCTCGGGCGCTACTACGCCTGGCTCCGCTACCTCGGCTTCCGCGAGAAGGCGGAGCAGCTCATGCGCGACGACGCGAAGCTCACCGAGCTGACCCGCCGACGCCGCGTCGCCTGGCGCCCGACGGTCGCGGAGCGCGCGCAGCTCGCGCCCGACGACCCTTTCCTCGACGTCATCGAGCGCGTGCCGCGCGAGCGCTTCGTGCCCGTCGATCAGATCGCGGAGTCGACGCGCGACGAGGCGATCCACCTCGACGACAGCGGCGCCGCCACCGTCAGCGCCATGCACGCCTACGCGCGCTCGTTCTCGCTGCTCCGGATCGAGGCGGGCATGACCGTGCTCGACCTCGGCGGCGGGACGGGGTACGGCGCGGCGATCCTCGCGGAGCTCGTCGGAGAGGCGGGGCGGGTGATCAGCGTGGAGCTGGACCCAGCCCTCAGCGCGCGCGCTCGGGCGCTCTGCCCCTCGAACGTCGTCTGCGTCTGCGGCGACGCGACCGACCCCGCGCGCTGGGAAGTCGACCCTTCCACCATCGACGCCGTCACGGTCGGCTTCGCGCTGCCGTCCATCCCCGCGTCGTGGTCATCCGCGCTGCGCCCGGGGACGCGCCTGGCCGTCCCCGTCGGTGAAGGCGACGCGCAGCGCCTCCAGCTCGTGACCGTGGGCGGGGAGACGCGGACGCTCGAGCCGGTGCGCTACGTGCCGATGCGTCGGACCGTGCCTGCGCGCGCTGCGCCCACGAAGGCCCGCGCGAAGGCGCGCCTGCCGCTCGTGGACTGAGCACGGCTCGGAGCTCCGCGCGCACGCAGCGGAGCTCGTCCCGCGAGCCGTCGTACGCCCGGGAGGGCTGCGTTGCGCTCAGAGCTGGGCGAAGACGGATGCGCGCTCCGATGGCGCGTCGATCAGCTGCGCGGCCGCGCGCGCTTCACAGAGGCCGAGGGCCTTCGCCTGCGTGACGAGCGGCGCCAGATCGAGCCCCGCGAGCCAGCGCGCGTGCGCGTCGCGGAGGGCGTCGGTCGCGTCCGCGAGCTGACGGGCGACGGCCGAGAGCGCGCTCCACTCGGCGCGCACGTAGTCGCCGCTCTCCCGCCGGCCCGCGTCACGGACCATCGCCTCGTGCATGGCGAGCACGGCGGGGCTCTCCGGCGCGAGCCCGCTCCAGTCGTCCGGCACGCCCACGAGCACGCGCCGCTCGAACGCCCGGCCGCGCGCGCCCAGGGACCAGACCAGCTCCACGTCGGCGCCCTGCAGCGCGGGGCACCTCTCTGTCGCCTCGGCCATCGGCGCGCGGAGCCGCTCGAGCCGCTCGAGACACGAGGCCAGCAGCTCGCGGTGCCAGGCGGTCGCGAAGGCGGGGGCGGCGAGGGAGATCGCGGCGCGGAGCAGCTCCACGTGCTTCGCGTCTCGCACGCGGGCCAGGACGCGCGCGTCGGCCACGTCGCCGTCGCTCAGCTCGGTCATCGCGAGCGCGGCCGTCGCGCGGAGCTGCGCGACGTCGCCGTAGAGCTCGGGCAAGAGCTGCAGGTCGAGTGAGGCGTCCCCGCGGGCGAGCGCGACGATCGTCTCCGCGTCGCGCGCGATGGGCTCCCAGGCCATCCCGGGCAGGGTCGCCCGGAGCCACGCGAGGTAGCGCGCGTCGGACAGGCGCTCCGGGCCAGGGAGAGGCAGAAACGTCAGGGCGTGGCAGCAGAGCTGGGTGTAGTCGTTCGCGACGCGGAGCACGGGAGCGGTCACTCGGGAGGCGCAGGAGGGACGGGGTCGTCGTCGGTGTCGATCTCGCCCTCCTCCGGCGCGGACTCCGGCACTTCGACGATCTCCCAGATCGGGGCAAGGCTGAGACACACTCTCGGCGGCGAGGGGTCGCCTTCGTCGGGCTGGACGATGGGCGGCTCGAGGCAGACGGTCGGGCCGGGCGCCTCGTCACACGCGGCCGCGGCGAGCCCCGAGAGCGCGAGGCCGACCAGGCGGCTCCGACGCGCGAGGATGGCGGCGCGGTCCTCGTCGTCCGACGACATGGCGCATACGGTAAACGAGACCCTCACCACGCGTCCACGCTGCGACGCGCCTCGTCGTACCAGGATCGCCAGGCGTCCCGGACGCGCGCCTCCTCGGCCTGCGTCGAGCGGCCCTCGCGCACCCAGCTCGACGCGGTCTCTCGCAGCTCGCGCATCCGTTGCCGCTCGCCCGCGTCGAGCGCCGCGTGCAGCGTCTCCCGGTCGTCGCTCGCCATCGTGATCGCCGCCGCGCCGAACACCGCCGCGACGCGGCGCATCTCGCGCCCGCTCACGCGATCGAAGCGGTCTCGTGTCGTGTGGTAGGCGTCGTCGGTGAAGTGCCAGCCGAGCGCCGCGGGGAGCCCTCGGTCGAGGAAGGGCACGTGGTCACTGCCGCCTTCGAACGGGTTCGTGCGCCAGCGCCAGGGCCCGTCCAGCGCGGCCACCGCGCGCGCGGACGCGGCGAGCAGATCGTCGAGGAAGTGACCGCGCAGATCTTCCTGGCGCAGCTCGGTCGCGCCCCACTCGGTGTGCGCGTCGGGGGGCCGCAGCCAGATGGCGCCGGGGTCCGGCATGCGCTCGATGAGAAACGGCGCGCCCGTCTCGTCCGGATCGATGCCCACCATGTCCAGCACGAGCCCGGCCGCGACGGGAACGGGCGGCGCCTCGAGCCACGCGCGCGAGACCTCCATCTCCTGGCCCCAGAGGAAGACCAGCGTGCGCCGCATGGATCGACCGCGCAGCGCGAGGGCCAGCTCAGCCAGCGTAGCGACGCCAGACGCATTGTCGTTCGCGCCCGGCTCGTCCGCGTGGGCGACGAACACGATCGCGCCCGCGTCGGGATCGCGCCCCGGGATCCGGGCTTCGAGCGCGGTGGCGCGTGAGGAGCCGCGCGCGACCTCGATGTCCACCCGCACGCGCGCGGCCTCGGTCTCGGTCGCCACGCGGAGCGCGCGGTGATCCGCGTCGGAGAGCGAGAAGCCGAACGCGGGCGCCTCGTGCTCGGGCAGGTACCCGAACTGCGCGCTCTCCGGGTAGCGATCGGGCGCGTGGTACGGCTCGAGGTTGCGCACGAGCAGCCCCACCGCGCCGCTCGGCGCCACCAGCTCTTCGAAGAGCGCGCGGGGCGAGCCCTCGCCGAGGATCACCTTGCCGCGCGCGTCGAGCCCCTCGTGCACGTCCTCGGCCCGGACCACCTCGAGCTCCCCGTGGAACGGGTCCGAGCCGACGAGCAGGGTCGCGCGGTCCACGCCCGTCTCGTCTTCGAACGCGATCAGCGGCGCGCCGTTCAGCGTCAGGCGCGCGGCGCGCGGCGTCCACGTCGGCCGCTCCGGGCCCAGCTCCAGGCGACGCACGTCCTCGCGGTCGAAGCCGCCGCGGAGCAGCTCGGTCTGCACGCGCTCGAGCGTCTTCTGGTAGCCCTCGTTGCCGCGCACGCGAAAGAAGCGGTCGACGTAGCGCACCGTCTCGAGGGCGGCGTCGGGGCGGAAGGCCGCGTGGACCTCGGCCGCACGCGTGGCCAGGCGATCGGCGGGCGCGGTCGTGGCGCGTGAGGGCGCCGAGCAGGCGAGCACGAAGAGCCAGGCGAGGGCCAACGCGGAGTGACGCACGCGCGGACCCTATCAGGGTCGCCCGCGCTTTCGCTTCCGCCGCGGGCCCGTCGGTGCTAACTGCCCCGCCCGATGGCCAAGAAGAACAAGAAGCGCGACAAGTCGAAGAAGCGAAAGAAGAAGCTCGCGACGCTCGCCGACCGCCACGACCTCTACCAGCGGAGCGTGCAGAACCCCGACTTCGAGGTCGAGCTGGCCGACAGCTACTTCCGCCGCCGCGTCGGTCGCAAGCCGCTGACGCTGCTCGAGGACTTCTGCGGCACCGCGCTCCTCTGCGCCGAGTGGGTGAAGTCGGATCCGAACCGCGAGGCGACCGGCGTCGACATCTCGGGCGAGGTGCTCGGCTGGGGCCGCGAGCACAACATCGTGCCGCTCGGTGAGGACGCCGAGCGCGTGAGCCTGGTCGAGGGCGACGTGCGCACCGTGCACGAGACCAAGTTCGACGTCGTCATGGCGCTCAACTACTCGTACTTCTGCTTCCAGGACCGCCCGACCTTGCGCGGCTACTTCGAGAAGGTGCGCGAGAACCTCGGCGAGGACGGCCTCTTCTTCCTCGACCTCTTCGGCGGCTGGGAGTCGGTGCAGGAGCTCGAGGAGGAGCGGAAGTGCGACGACTTCTGGTACATCTGGCACCAGGCCTCGTACGACGCGATCCAGTCTCATTTCCTCGGGCACATCCACTTCCGTTTCAAGGACGGGAGCAAGATGAAGAAGGCCTTCACCTACGACTGGCGCCTCTGGAACATCCGCGAGCTGCGTGAGCTGCTCGAGGAGGCCGGCTTCCGCCACACCGAGGTGCTGTGGGAGGGCGAAGACGAGGACGGCGAGGGCAACGGCGTCTACCGCCCGCGCGAGAAGGTCGGCAACGACCCGGGCTGGAACGCCTACATCCTCGCGAGCGTGGACACGCCCAAGAGGCTCAGGAAGTAGCCGAGAGCGCTTCGGCCTTCACCACGCGCGCGTCGTGGGAGAGGCGCATGAGCGAGAGCGCGGTCTCGTGTCGCTCGTCGTCGAGCGCCTCGCACGCGTCCTCCACCACGGTGACCTGCATGTCCCGCATGCGCGCGTCGCTCACGGTGGAGAGCACGCACATGTCGGTCGTGAGGCCGGCGACGACGAGCTCCTCGCAGCCGAGATCGGCGAGGAGCAGCTCGAGCGGCGTGCAGTAGAAGCCCGAGCGGTGCGGCTTCAGGACGAAGAGATCGCTCGGCTTCGGGTCGAGCGCGCGCACCATCTCCGCGCCGCGCCCCTCCTCGCATCTCTCGACGAGCTCCTCGAACGAAGAGCGCCAGCGCCCGAAGTTGTCGTTGACGTAGATCACCGGGCGCTCGGCGCGGCGCGCCTCCGCGGCCAGGCGGCGGGTCGGCTCCACGATCCGCGCCGCGCGACGCAGCAGCCGCTCGCCCCCCTCGAACTCGAAGGGGTGGATCACGTCGATCAGCAGAAGCGCGCAGCCGGCTCGCATGCATCCGACGTAGCCCCGGCGCAGCTCCGAAGAACCGGGGAGTTCGAATGTTCGAATAGGATCGTCCCGACTCCGCGGTCGCCTGTTTGCGTCGACGGCGTGCCGGCCTGCCCCCTGGCTCGCAGTCCGGCTCGGGGAGTTCGAATGTTCGAATAGGATCGTCCCCCAACTCGCACGTCTGCCACACCCTGTGGCGCCGTTGCCCTGGTGGGTGGGCTCGAGCGGCCCTCGGGGAGGGTGGGCCCGCGCGTTGCAGTCTCCGGGGGCGTGACAGACACACTCTTCGAACGGGCCGCGCGCTGGTACGTGCGGCGCAAGGTGGATGGCGAGCGAGGCGCGAAGGAGCGCGTCGAGAGCGTGGCCGGACCGTGGCGTGACGCCGAGAGGGTCGCGGACCTGCTCGTGCAGAAGGAGGCGAAGAAGGCGGCGATCCGCGGCTTCGTCACCGGCCTCGCGGGCAGCCCTTGGACCGCGATCCCGCTCGCCCTCGCCAACCTCGACGGGGCGACCGGACAGCAGGCCAAGCTCGCGGCGACGCTCGGCTTCCTGAAGGACCCGCGCTACTTCGACCAGCCCGACTGGGAGCTCGAGGTGCTCAAGGCGGTGACGGGCGTGGACGTGTCGGGGCTGGACGGCAAGGACCTCGCGAAGGTGATCGCCAAGCGCTTCGCCATCGGACGCGCGAAGAAGACCGGCGTCCGGCTCGCGGCGAACTTCGTGCCCGTCCTCGGCGGCGTGGCCGGCGCGACCCTCGAGTACGTCAGCCTGAAGCGCACCGCGGAGCGGCTGCGGAGCCAGCCCACCGGGCCTTCGCTCGTGGCGCTCCAGCACGCGGCGCGAGACGTCGTCGCCGCCTGACGCGCGTACGGCGATCAAAAAATAGAACCCCGCCGGTGGCGGCCGGCGGGGTTCCCAGTTTTAAGTCAAGCGTTTGTGGTCGGAGATCGGATTGTGCTCAAAGCGACTGTCCGGTCAGCGAGAACTCGCTGGCGGAGTAGCCGCGCACCATGACGTGCAAGGGGGCGTCCGAGGCGAGCGTGACCTCACAGGTCTCGTTCGAATCGGAGCGGTAGGGCCGGCAGTCGTAAGCGCGCGTTGAGGGCGCGCTGCCGATGCGCACGTAGAGATCGGCGTCTCCACTGCCGGAAAGATCGATGTTGTAGGTCCCAGCGGGCAACACGGGGGTCTCGTAGCGAACTTCCTCGCCGCGGTCCAGGGAACCGGCCTCGCTGAGTCCTTCCCAGCCGGGCGTCGGGTCGCCGCCGCCGCCGGGGGTATAGGTGTTGTCCTGCTCGCCGCTGACGATCACGACCTGCGAGCTGTCGACGTCGGCGAAGATCTGCTCGTACGTCTTCGGCTCGTCGTAGCTGAGGAGGCCGTTCACGAGGGCCATGGTAGCGCGGGGCATGGAGCGGAAGTAGCTGGGCAACGCGTTCATCACGATGTCGAGGTACTTCGTCCCCGACTCGTCATCCGGGTTCACCTCGGCGTGCGAGTCCCAGAGCGCGCTGTCGACGTAGGCGTAGGTGTCGCAGCCGTTCATGAACACGATGGCGTACTGGCCCTGGACCCAGCGGCCCTTCTGGGCGAGCGCGCGAATGTTCGCGCCGAGGCCGGCGTGGCCGTTGTAGATGATGAGGTCCGCGCGGGAGCTGAGCTCGGCGTAGCGCGCGTCGAAGTCGCGGCCCGCGGTGCGCACGTTGTCGACCAGGATGGCGACCACCTCGACCGTGCGGCCGTCGGCGAGCGTCGCGGAGAAGGTGACCTCCGGGACCTCGACGCCGGGATCGCTCGGCACGTCGGCCGGGATCGTGGACAGCTCGTGGGCCGAGAGGGTGCGACGGATCTCCTGCAGGAAGCGGTCGTAGGCGGCGATGCCCGCGTCGCGGTTCGTCGTCGCGCCGTCCTCGTACTTGCCGAACACGGCGACCACGCGGAGCGCGTCGTCCTCCCAGACCCGGTCGTACTCCGGGAAGCGCCCGGTGGTGTTGATCTCGCTCAGGGTCACGTCGGCGACGGTCGGCGCGACGTCCTCTTCCGCGAGCTCGCAGCTGCTGCGATCGGGCCGGTAGTAGTACCACATGGACCCGCTCGTCACGTCGTGCGCGCCCCAGTCCACGCAGTCGTGTCCGTAGCGCTCGGCGAAGCGGGTCAGCCCGGCGTGGCTCACGTCGCGGGGGAGCTGGAAGGTGAACTCCGCGGGCACCTGATTGCGGCGGCCCCAGGCCACCGGGATGGTCGCCGTGTACTGGACCCGCGTCATCTCGCCGTCGCTGGTCGTCTCGACGTCGCGGAGCGCGATGCGATCGAGCCGGCTCACGCCTCGGACCCCGTTGAGCTGCCCGATGGTGTAGAGCAGCTGATCCTCGATCTGGCTCTCCACGTTCCACGCGCGGTCGGTGACCAGCTCGCCGTCGAAGGTGAAGTCGAGGAACACCGCCTCGGCGCTCGAGTCGGCCTTGCCCGGGTCCACCTTGGTGAAGGGCAGGTCCTCGGCGGTGGGCATCGCCTGCGGCGCGCAGCCGGCCAGCGCGAGGAGGAGGGAGGCGGTGACGAGGCGGCGCATGCTGTCCCCTTCAGCAGCGGCCGTGCCAGGCGCGCCTGCACGCCGATCGGCTCGGGTGGCGCCCCCGATCGACCACCCGAGGCGCCGGTGGAGCGCCCGCGCTGGCCAGCCGGCTGGCCACCGTGATTGCCGTATACTCGCGCGCCATGCTCCGCAGCAGCGCCATCGCAGGACTGATCCTGGCGTGCACGTCGGTGGCCTCGGCGCAGCTGCCCGAGCCGCCCACCTCGCCGAGCGAGACCGAAGTCTCGGCCGGCCGCGCTGCGTTCCTCGAGGGCATCGGCCACGCGCGCGCCGAGCGCTGGGAGCCCGCGCGGGAGGCCTTCGAGCGCTCCTACGCCCTCAGCGGCTCGCCCGTCGCCCTCTTCAACCTCGCGAGCACGGACGCCACCCTGGGTCGCCACCAGCTCGCGCTCGCCGCCTTCGACCGCCTCTTGGCCCTGCCGGACCTCGACGCGGAGACCCGCGAGCGCGCCTCCGCCCTCCGCGCGACCTCCGCGGCTCGCGTCGGCACCATCACCATTCGCGGCATCCCGGACGGCGACGCTCGTGTCACCGCGGACGGCCGGCTGCGTGAAGTGACGCCCCGGCGCCCGGTCGAGCTCGTCATCGACCCGGGGCCGCACGTCCTGGCCATCGGCATGCCGGGCGCCGAGCCCTGGACCTGGACCGGTGACGTCGCGCCGGGCGCCATCCTGGACCTCGAGGCGAGCCTCGTCTTGCCCGAGACGCCGCCCGAGCGCGTCGACGGCGCCGACCCGCTCCCCTGGATCCTCGTCGGCGCGGCGGCCGCGCTCGTCGTCGGCGCCGTCGTCACCGGCGTCGTCGCCGACCAGTCCGCGCAGCTGCAGCCCCGCACGGAGCTCGTGCTCGACCTATGAGACGCTGCGTCCTGTGCATCGCGTTGCTGGTGAGCGGCTGCGCTCGGAACGCCATCTTCGAGCTCGAGCTCTCGCTCCCGGCCCAGCCCGCGGGCGCGCCGCTGTACGCCGTCGTCCAGGCGCGCGTCGACGGCGGCTTCGAGGCCTCGTGGGATGACATCGCGACCAGCCCCGGCCTGCCCCTGTGTCCCCGCCCCTCCGAGGGCACATGCGAAGACCGCGTCCTCGACCCCGCGTGCGCCTCGATCGTGAGCATCGTGGCGGACGAGAGCGAGCTCGAGCGCCCCCTCTACGTGCGCGTGCGTTTCTGCGAAGACCCCGCGTGCGCGGCGTCGTCGGACGCCAGCGCCCCCGAGCACCGCGTCGAAGTCGAGCGCGCCTTCTACCGCGGCCGCTACACCCAGGCGCGCGTCTGCCTCGACGAAGTCCCGCCCGAGCCTGCCCTCGACCTCATCGAGCGATGCGACGTCCGTTGCCGAGAGGGCTCCGCCACCAGCCACTGCCGCCTCGACGGCACCCACTTCTGCGAACCCCCAAACTAGGATAAGGGGACGGTGTTCGGTTGTTAACTTCCGACCGGAAACTTTGCGTACCTCCATTCATGGATACGCAAGCTCCGGGACCCCCTAGTACACGGCCGCAGTGATTGTGATCGATTGACGACTCACTGGAGCGCCGGAATTTCCTCGGTCGGCACGAGG
>JAOYNT010060433.1:0-13667 GCA_037575995.1 Lingulaulax polyedra | reverse complement strand
GAACGGACGTTTTTATGAAAGGAATTGTTGATTGCGGCGGTCTGGTTTTGAAATCCTGGCCGGCCGGATTCGGAAGAGTTGTTTCTACATGTTTTTTGTTTCGTGTTTTTTGGGGGTGGAGGGGGTGGGGAGCGGCTGAGCCCAAAACGGCTACGGGGGCCCCGGCCTAGACGCAGTGAACACGCACACGCAAACGTGGTCATGCACACCCACAGTTGTCATGCACACCAGCTAGAAGGCGGCACCGCCATCCGGTCCGAACGCGGTGATGCGCTCATCGCGACTGCGGGCAAAGGCAAAGGCGGTGCCGCCTCGCCGGCAGACACACGCGCAGGCACGCCCACACGCAAACGTGGTCATGCACACCCACGGTTGTCATGCACACCAGCTGGAAGGGGGCACCGCCAGCCGGTCCGAACGCGGTGATGCGCTCATCGCGACTGCGGGCAAAGGCCATGCACACCCACAGTTGTCATGCACACCAGCTAGAAGGGGGCACCGCCAGCCGGTCCGAACGCGGTGATGCGCTCATCGCGACTGCGGGCGAAGGCAAAGGCGGTGCCGCCTCGCCGGCGGACACACGCGCAGGCACGCCCACACGCAAACGTGGTCATGCACACCCGCGGTTGTCATGCACACCAGCTGGAAGGGGGCACCGCCAGCCGCTCCGAACGCGATGACGCGCTCATCGCGACGGCGGGCAAAGGCAAAGGCCGTGCCTACTCGCCGGGACGCACAGGCGCACGCACGCCTGGAATTCGCCGCGCAGAGGATGCCGGACCCAGTCACCAGCGCTGCAGCCGCGGATCTGTTCGTGCGACTCACCGAGATGTTCAGTAGATCATTGGAAGACTCCGACGCTCATATCTTGCACTTACGCGGCCTCCTCGCCGGAATTAGACATTGGGTACAAGTCCTTCCACGGTTTCAAGAGGGAACTGAAGCGCAGGAAGCAGTGGCCGCGATCGAGGACCTAATAGCCGAAGCAATACAGTGAAGGCGCCGCGGACGGCCGGCCGCCGGACATACCAGAACACACACATGCACACGTACGACATAGATCCCGATCATGTCCAGTTCATGCACCTTTGATCACCCGTGTTCGGTCAACAGTGTCCAAATGTTCACGCCATGCGATCCGTCCACGAGCCTCCTGCGATTCACTTCATTGCTCACTTCCAGTTGCCTTTACACGGCATCGCACGCGGCGCAGCTCCCGCAATTCGATCGCGCACCGCGCTGCACACCCGCAGATCGCAGCATCCATGACGGAACATGACGTCCACACGTTCACACATACAGCCGATCATGCGCACCTTGCTCAAGTCCGCACCCAGTGCAGTGGTTTGTAAACCCCCAGGCCGCCGCGATGGACATCGCAAATTGCAGTGACCGACGCAATGAAGAAGAAACCGAACCAAACCGAGTGCCGAAAGGGACCCGCTGGACACCAAGCGGCCACCGCGATGAGGCCTCGCCAACATCGGGACGGATCAGTACGACTGGGCCGACAAAAGACTGGCCGCGGCCGATCGATGAAGATCCATGAAGAACACCGAGGAGCCGTGGAAAAAGCCGCGGCCAACGAGATGACCTACGAGGCCGGGGGCGTAGTAAAAATAATAAAAAAACACGCTTCAGTCGTGACGAACGTGTAGATATAATTATATATACATAGCCGGGCATCGCAATACATGCCCCCTGAATTTCTGAACGTCCACCTCCCGAACCCAGTGTTTTACTGAAATCTCGTTACACCATGGTCGCATTCCACGTTGTTTCTCTCAATGGAGTCATGGCATGGAACAGTCCTCGCAGTCCTTCCGACAGTGACACGTCCGAGCAAAGCACAGGAGGGCACAGTCATCACAGTCTTCTTTAAGCATCGACGTGCCAAAAAAACACAGCAGGGCACGGTCATAACGGTGCTCCAGGCATTGCAATGTCAGGAAACACACAGCAGGGCACAATCATCACAGCGCCCCAGGCACTGACATGTACAGTAAAACACAGAAGGACACAGTCAAAACAGCATTCCATGCCAAGACAAGTCAGAAGAAAACACCGACAGCGCACAATCAAAACTGTCTCATATGCAGTGGGAGATCACAAAACACCGACGGGGCACAGTCATCGAACACTCATGCATCGAAAAATCCGAAACCACCGACAGAGCTCCCTCAAAACACTCGCTTACGCTTCGAACAGCCAGAAACAACGGCAGGGCACAGTCACGACAGTAGTTTCCGCACCGCGAGTTCGAAAACACCGGCAAGGCACAGTCGTCCCCGTCTTTCATGCATCGGAACGTCCGAATACAGCGACGGGGCACGGTAACCACTGCATTTTAAGCATCGCAGAAGCTGAGAATGCAGGCTGGGCACGTCATACTGCATATTAGGCATCACAGAACCAAAGAACGCAGGCAGGGCACGTCGTACCGCATACCATGGTCACATCACGCATTCGTCACTGCTCCATATCACGTACTCGCACCTCGCCGTCATATCACAAACACCACGAGATGAATGCGAGAGAAGAACGCACGAGAGGAGTGCACGCCGTGAGTGCGACGCATGGATAAGTGACATGATCGCATGCAGCCAATACAGACAGCGAGTGCGTGCTTCGACTCAGCGACATGAGCGAATGGCACGAAGTGCAGGCATAACATCGCCCGACAATACAAGGTGCGCGGTGTCATATCATGTATTCATATTACGAGTTCTCGTCATGCGATCGTATCATGCACGCCCACACCGCGCACGAAGAGAGTGCGAGAGAGAGAGAGAGAGAGAGAGAAAAAGAGAAGACACGAAACCGCACCGAAAGGGAGAGAGATAGAGAGAGAAAGAGCGCACCCGTGACCGGAGGCCGAAAACACCGTGGACGAGCTGCGGCAGCACAGCTATCCAGATAAAGAGAATTCGGCGATCATCCAGCTCATCTCGGGGGACGGACCGACGACCAAGACCGACACGCGGCAGCACAGCCATCCAGCCCAATCGAGACCCACGATGAACGAGCTCGACTCGCGGAGCGAACAGACGATCATCGACCAAGCGCAGCAGCCAGACACTCCAGAGAACAGTAAGAAGCCGATTGACCACCTCGACTCGCGGGACACGGAGAAGATGACAAAGAAGCCGCAACGGCCCAGATGCGTCAGGCTACGACCGCAAAAGTGGAGAAGAAGACGCACGTCGCGGAGAGCGCGATCCGGGAGCTCCACAGGCGCGGGCCCCGGCAGCCGCGGAGCGGCAATCGACATGTCACATTTCGCACTGCACATACCAGCGCCACGTACCGCATGCACAGCTCACAACTCACTCGTACGCATCGCAACGCAGTAAGACGACACGGGCCGGCATGCAACACAATACCAAGGCCCCGCACTGTAACTTTGATGCCACACGAACCACAAACAAAACAATCAAACAAGATCGCAGAGCGCACTGCCCTGCCCCGCACGAGCATGCCGCGCGCCAACAGAGCCTTCGCACAGTGCCGTCGCTACGCTCGGACCACACGCACGGATCGCACCTCGCTCGCGCCCGTCGCAGCGCGGCATGATGTCACGGACTGCCGCGCAATACAACACAGCGACCCCGCAGTGCATTGTTTTTTTCCACATGACCCAGGCACACGGCCACAAACAACAAAAACAAACAACGACAAGAAAAAAACACAAACGCACAAAAAAAACAAGGAATACACACGCGCATCACACCGCTCTGCCCCACACCAAATTAGTACGTCATGCATGGAGTCCACATCGTATTGCAACCTTCAGCACCAGTACTGGGCATGACATATGCGCACACGAAGCAGAAACAGCGCCCGGCGCCGCATGCAAACTTCACACGTGGTCTGCACGCATCGCAACGCAGCGCAATGCCACAGAACGCCATGCAACGCAATGCATCGCTCGACGTTTCAGCATCGTGCCAAACGCACCGCATAAACATGCGCATTGCACACACAGCCATGCGATGCGGGACGCTTGCATGGCATTCACATGAACCGCATTGCATCGAGGTCGCAACTTTCGTGTTCCAGATTGCCATGCCATGCAGCGACAGTTCCAGCGCCATCACAAACACGATCTCTGGACACGATTTCGGCTTTGGCCCGAGGTGCGCCACCGCTACTCCCATCTCTCAGTCCGCAAGAATCCCCTGCAGAATGATACACCGGGTAAGTCTCAGCTCATCGTCATCTCCGGAACGGACGCCGCCCAGCCAGCGCCCGACGGCGAGCAGTGCGCAGGGGGCAATAACGCGAAAGCCAGCGGCAGCCATCACGTTGACGGACTCAGACTCCAGCGGCGAAGTGAGCCCAGAGCCAGTTCCAGCCACGGCCCCCCACCAGAGCATCCCGACCGCAAAAGCGGCTGCCAAAAGTACAGGGTCGCCAAGACCCAACACTTCTTCACCCGCGGCAAAGTCTCGCACGCGGAGGCCGTCACGGAGCAGGACGCCACGAAATGCCGTGGTGCGGCGCCCGGCCGCTGCAACCCCGCGAACCGGCAGCGTCAGAAGAAGTGCACCACCACCTCCACCGCCACGTATGAAAGCAAAAGCAAAGGTAATCCCACGCGGAAGCGTGGCCAAATGTATTCCCAAACCAAGCGCCACCCACCAAGTGCCCAAAGCCCACGCACGACCGCCCTAGCCCCGTGGAGAGCAAGTCAAAACGGCAGCAGACCACCGCCACCGTCAAGGCCGTCACCATGACCACTAAAAGACCTCCACGTCACATCGATTGCATCGGGCACATCGACGTGAAAGTGAAGTGAAATCGCGGCACCGGAATGTAGTCACGACTATGTCGGAATTCAAGTGGCAAACATTCAATCCCCGCAGACCGGTGCTACCGCACGGCCGGCCCAGCCACGTGGAGAAAAGAAAACGCCAGCAGACCGCCACCAACGTCAAAGCCGTCACCATCACCGTCACTTCACTTCACGTCACATCGAGCGCATAGAGCACATCGACGCGAGTTACAGTGCAAACACCGCTCCGACATGCAGTCACGACCACGTCGAAAAACATATCGCACGCATACAGTCACCGCAGACCGCTGCCACCGTCGAAGCCGCCACCACCACCATCACGTCACGTCGCATCACCTCGCGTGCATCGAGCATATGCGTGTGCATCGCCGTGAAGTAGCCGTACCGGTAGGCTTTGCATTGCGCTCTTTGGATTTCGGCGTCGTCGTACCGCTTTGCGGCGTGTGCGAACGAGGTGCGGCCCGTGCACGAGGGTCAAGGATTCGCCGGGAACGCGGAGTTGTTTTTTTTCGGCGCGTCGAATGCCGGTGCGGGGCAGGCCGGTGCCATGCGCGCGTGTGTTCGTTCTTGCCTCTTTTTTGTTGCTTGTCGTCGTCTGCGTGGCGCACGTGGAAAAAAAAAGGCACCGCAAGGCCGTCGTGTTGTATTGCGCGGCAGTCCGCGACATCATGCCGCGCTGCGACGGGCGCGAGCGAGGTGCGATCCGTGCGCGGGGTCCGAGCGCCGCGACGGCACTCTGCGAAGGCTCTGTTGGCGCGCGGCATGCTCGTGCGGAGCTGGGCAGTGTGCTCTGCGATCTGTTGTTTACGTGGTCCAGGTCGCAAGACTGAAACTACGGCACCGCGCTATCGTGCTGCATGCCAGTCCGTACCGACATGCAACGACGAACGCGTCGCAGCTCGCATGCGAGAAGTGAAATAACCGAAGACCGCCGTCACCGTCGAAGCCGTCGCCGCCACCGCCACGTCACCTCGCATCACCTCGCATGCATCGGGCATACTTGGGCGCATTGCCGCGGAGTAGCCATACGGATATGTACTTGTGCAAATTGGTCCGTCCGCCTCTTCGGCTCAAAAAGGACGGCCCGCTGTCTCAGCCGCCCCCGCCCCGGGCGGCCGCTGGGCGGGGGGCGGATCCCGCGAACCTCCGCCCCCGCCCAGCGGCCGCCAGAACGCGCGAGCCGCGTCCGCCGCAATGACGCCGCGTCCATGACCGATGGGCCCAAAGGCGAAACGTGCAAAACGAACACCCAGACACAAAGTTCGAGGCAGACCGGCGCGACAAAGACCACTTCATGGTCTGCTGCGACTACCTGTGGTCGCCGCCCAAGCCGGCGCCAGCCGCGGCTCTTCCCGATGGGGCCGCTGAGTCTCGCCGGGCTCCGCCCTCCAGATCCAGGCGCAGCGCTTCCCCATGGAGCCTCTGAGCCTCGCCGGCAACGCCAGCTCTGCTCCCGTCCCCTCGCGCACTGGACCGCGTCGACCGCTTTCGACAAAAAAAAAAACATCGTCGTCCGCATCACGTCGCCTCGCACAGACACACACACACACACACGCGCACACATCCGTACGCACCCTCGGCTCAACAGGACGGCTCGCTGCGCCCGCCGTTCCCGCCCCCAGACGGCCGCTGGGCGGGTGGCGGAACCCGCGCTCTCCGCCCCCGCCCAGCGGCCGCCAGAACGCGCGAGCCGCGTCCGCCGCAATGACGTCTGCCCCGGGAGCGGTCGCCGAGCGGGTCCGCAAGCACTCAGGCGCCCAGCCGCCCCGCCCGGAGGCTGCCCGAAGACCGCTGCCGCGTCTCCGCAGCGACGGCCGCGCGCCGGTCAGGAGCACCGTCTTCGCGTGCACCATCCGGCCAATCCACGTGAGCGTTGGCGCGAAGGCGCAGTTCTCGGCCCCCGCCAAGCCGCCGCTCGAAACCGGGCGACCGTGCCACGCGCTCCTCGCATTGACGCGCGGCCCGCGGCCCTGCCCCCCCGCGCGCCCCCTCGGTCCTGCCCGCCCGCGCACTGGAAACTCGCCGACCGCCTTCGACGAAAAAAAAAGGCAAAAAAAAACACAACACCACCATCGTCATCCGCATCCATCCCATGCGCAGACGCACACGCATCATGACACAACGGAGCCGAGCACAGCAGCGCTAGATGTATAGCCTCCAGCACAGCCGACAACCGAGGCGCGACGAGACGACGGTGCCGCTGTGGCCCACGACTCACATCGAGCCCGAGTGCCGAAGTCGAGCGCGGCTAAGCCGAGGCGCCAACATGTCGGAGAGCCGCGGCAGCAGTTCAGAGAGAGAGAGAGAGGGACAGCAAAGAGCGACAACAGCGCATAGCGCAGGCGGACGCCTCCGAGACATCAGACCGATTTCGGGGCGAGGGAAAAGTAAGCCGACGACCCATGTCAGAGACGAGCACCAGAGCAGGGCCACAACAGCACAAAACGCAGAATCTGAAGAAACGCAGCCACTTTGGCACAGGTGCACTGTACAGGAATTCGATACCGGCCCTCGATCGGTCCCATCGCCTCCACGGCCATGGCGTCCCAGAAGGACGCACAGACGTACAGTTTGGCCGAGGCAGATCTCACGGACGCCAGGATGCAGGTGAATACAGCAATCATATCGCCACAACCAACAGCTACCACAACATTGGCTCTCACGACGCGCTCACCGACAACCGCAGCGCCGCAGGCCTACTCCTCAAGTACCACATCGCATGAAGATGATGAGATGATATTGACCACGCCGGGAGGCTATGTAAGGATGACCATCAAAGAATTCTACTACCAGAGAGACCTCGTGGATCACGCAATCACAACCATGGGCGGCCCATGGGAGATCAACACGCGTGCCTACATAAGGCTGTTCGGCATCATCGTTCCGCCCAGGAATAATTTCGGAATTTTCGTGATGGACGGATTGATGAACTTACTCGCGAGATACGTCCACTGGCGCAACTTCACAGAAAAGGAGATACACTTGGGATGGTTCATGGCGCCCATGCAGTTCAGTAAGTTGAACAGTCGGAACCCGGTCCAGGACGATGACTGCATTAAATACCCCGCCAGCTTCATTTTCTGGGCGAACGGACAAATATCCATGGCATGCGAGGCCATATTACTGCGTAACAGCAAACCGTGGACCGTCCATGAGACCCGAGTGATCGACGCAGAGTCGTATGGCAAACTCGATCGCTTGGAGTACAACGTCGCACCGCCAGAGCAGCAGTGAAATGTACAAGAACTAACGACTTGGACAAATCGCGGCCGGCGCCGCCTTTACAGCATCGCTCGAGCCTTAGAGTTCCGCACGATCACCCACGCCGCAAGCACGACGCGCATCGCACGCAGCAAGAGCACCAAGCAGAGCGCACGCATACCCGGACACGCCACGACGACACACGAGACGCCAAACAGTTCACATTCCTTCTCATCAGAGCGTTCCAATCCGAGCGAAGAACCGCAAAAAAACTAAAAAACACAAGCATGCATGCCAAAACAGCACAGGGAAGACATCGAGAGAGAGAGAGAGAGAGAGAAAGAGAGCGCGCCCGTGACCCGAGGCCGAAGGCATCACAGAGGATGCTTCGACCAGCAAACGAAGAATCGACGGCTTGCCGCAGTCGCGGCAGCAGATCCACCGCGGAAATCCACAACAGAAGACGTGGAGTACCAAGCGGACGACAAGCTGGGCGCGGACGCCAAGCCCCACGTGTGCGGGCCCCGGCAGCCGCCGAGCGCGGCTCGGCATCGCATTATTATTATTGATCATTATTCTTATCATTTCCACTTCTCAGCGCGCCCCAGAGATGAACCTTCGGAACCCCCCAGCAAGGTACAGTCGTGTCGGGCATTCACGATGCAGCAAACGGCCAAATGCTCGAACAAGACCTCAAGGCGCAGATGAACAACGGGCAACTGCACAAACACAAGAACAACAGCTATCACACGCAAAGAAACAGCGACCTGGGCTACATGCGCAACGCGCAAGTCGATCATAGACACCACAACGATATACAGAGCCACAGATGCAGTAACGTGACAATACAACGTCCAGTTGATCCCAAAGCCCCAGGCGGACACAATCGACCCCCCACGGCACAGAATGCAGCGAGCGGTATGTCGCCCCCTCTGCATCGAACCGCACCAGATGATTCGCATTCGCACAGGCATGCCACGCCATGCCATTGCACGCCACATCGAACGCCACGTTTGCACTGGTTCAACAGCATGTGGGAATTGAACCCGGGCGCCCGCCAAACGCCCCCAACATGTCACATCGCTATCCAGCTCCAGAGTCATCACGGGCGGCGCTGCCATACGGAACACCGAGGCCAACACCGCAAAGCCCAGAAGACGAGAGCTACGAATCGGAATACACATCCAGTGGCGAGCCACCCTCATCACAGGCTTCGCCCACGGCACACGACCAGATTAGCCCGGACGACACAGTGACCTCCAGTTGCGAACTACTCCAATCACCAGTCTCGCTAACGGCACACGACCACATCAGACCGCACTACACAGTGGATGCACAGTGTACAGAGTGGCAAAGGATCACAGCATCGACGACTTCCCCGAAAAGAGCGAAGAGACAAAAGCAGGCACGAACACCGAGGTCTGGAAAACGCTCCCCATCATCAGGCTCGCCAGCTGCGACGACATACCCGAAAAGAGCGAAGAGACAACGACCGCCACGAACACCAACGTATGGCGAACGCACCCCAACGTTCGGCGAACGCTCCCCATCATCAGGCTCGCCAGCGGCAACCCAGCAGTTTCACCAGAGCTACACAGCGGCGGCAGAACGTACAGAGACGTCAACAACGCTCACAGCGGGCACGACATTTTGGGAAAGGGCGTCCAACCAAAAGCAGCCACGAACACCACCGACACCGCCACCACGACCACCGCCGGCGTTGCCGCGCCCGGCACCACCGACACCGCCACCACCACGAGTGATGCAGCGCCCGGAAGTACCGACACCGCAACCACTACGAGTGATGCAGCGCCCGGAACCACCGACAACGACGCCACCGCTACTACGAGTGACGGAGCGCACGGCTGTCGCAAGAGCGGCGCGATACAGAGCGCGCGCCTCAGCTCTCCCAAAGTACACACCGCGCAGCGTGCCACCGCCACCGCCGCCGCCACGGCGGACGCATCCCGATGCATAAGCTGCACATCTAGCCACAGACACCACATAATGTTGCGGAATCGTGTCCAGACATGGCATTCGGTCTGCAAAGGCACAGGCCACCGACCGAGCACGCAAGCAATTGCCGTGGAGAAACAAATGGCAGCACGCCACCGCCGTCGTCGCAGCTGCGCAGTCATCATGAGGACTAGCAATTGCGCAGGAAAAAAAAGAGAGCTCATGGCAGCACGCCCCCGCCATCGCTGCAGCCATCGCAGTCGTCTTCAGGACAAGCAATTGCGCAGGACCAAAACAGCAGGAATTAAACAAATGACAGCACGCCCCCGCCATCGCCGCAGCCGTCGCAGTCGTCATCAGGACCAGCAATTCCACAGGAATAGAACAAACGACAGCACGCCACCGCCGCAGCCGTCGCAGTCGTCATCAGGACAAGCAATTGCGCAGGAACAAAACAGCAGGGATTACACAAATGACAGCACGCCCCCGCCATCGCCGCAGCCGTCGCAGTCGTCATCAGGACCAGCAATTCCACAGGAATAAAAGAAACGACAGCACGCACCCGCCACCGCCGCAGCCGTCGCAGTCGTCATCAGGACCAGCAATTCCACCGGAATAAAACAGACGTCAGCAGGCCCCCGCCATCGCCGCAACCGTCGCAGTCAACATCAGCCCGCATCGCATCGCATCGCACAGTTCGCACGTCCAAGACAGCCACCGCCACCGCCAGCTCGCATCGCATCTCATCCTTCGCACTCACCACCGGCAGCCGCCACTTTCGACATCACCTCGCGTCGCAAGACATCGCACGCCCGCATCCAAGACAGCCACAGCCACCGCCAACTCGCATCGCATCGCATCGTCGGCACACCGCGACGACCACCACCGCCACCATCGCCTCACGTCACACCGTGACGACCACCGCCGCCACCATCGCGTCACGTCACAACGCATCGAACGATGACATCCAAGACCGTCACCGCCACCACCACCTCGCGTCACCTTAGCCTTCCTCGGAAACACCAAAAATACTACCACACACACACACACCAAAAAACGCATTTCTGGGCGTTGGCGGACCCGCCCCGGCCGGCCCCCCCGTTCCGTTGCCGGCCCGCCGCGGACCTCGCCACCGACCGCTGCTCGAAAAAAAAAACATCGCACATCCAAGACCGTCTCCGCCACCATCACCTCGCGCCACCGACCATTGTTCGGCAACAGTAAACAAAATAGTGTCACACACACACACTAAAAGCGCATTGCTGGGCGTTGGCGGCCCCGCCCCGGCCCGCCCACCCCCCCGTTCCGTTGCCGGCCCGCCGCGGACCTCGCCACCGACCGCTGATCAAAAAAAAAAAAATCATCATCGACGATGAACGCAAACATCGACGCAGCTCGCATGCACGCGCACGCACGCATCTCCGTACGCCACGTCGGCTCAAACAGCAAGCTCTGCTGCTCCTGCTGCTGCAGCCCCGGGCGGCCGCTGGGCAGGGAGCGGAACCCGCGAACCTCCGCCCCCGCCCAACGGCCGCCAGAACGCGCGAGCCGCGTCCGCCGCAATGACGTCGCCCCTGACGCCGCCCTCAAGAGGCGACGCTTCCTCACGACCGCGTGAGGCCTCTCCCCCCGCGGCCGGCGGTGAACAGCGGTTACAGCCCAGAGACATACCTGGCTCCGCGCTGTTCTGCCCCACCCGTGGGCAGGCGCCAGCCCCGGTCAGGCTGGCTGGCCATCAACGCCCTCGCACCTTGCGAGCCCTTCTGCTCCCTCGCCCTTGCGATGTCCGCCAAAGCCGGCTCGCAATTCACGCTGCGGCGCAGCGCGAGCTGCTCTGCTCCCGTCCCCTGGCCACTGCAAGCGTCGACCGCCTTCGACGTTCCCTTCCTTCGCCTGCCCATCCCGCGGACTGAGACATCGGTCGACCGCCTTCGACCCGGCAAAAAAAGTAAAAAAAAACATCAGCATCATCATCCGCATCGCTTCGCTTCATACACACGCAGCCGAGAAGAAAACATCGACATCATCATCAGCGTCACTTCGCTTCATACACATGCAGCCCAGTACACAGCACACGCAGCACGAGAGCGCGCAGAGCAGACGACGCAGCACCGCCAAAGCCCAGGCGCGAAGAAGACGGCAGTGGCGCCGAATCCTACGACGCCAGGAGCGCCGTGGCCCACGACTCATACCGGGCGGACTGCTGAAGTGGCGCAGAGCTCAGCCGCCGCGGTGGGATTCCGGCCGGTCCGTGAGACGTCTCAGCCGTGCAGCTTCGACGGACACGAAAGGACAACAACTACGAAAACACACATTACGCCAATTTTTAACGCTACACGACGCCCACCAGTTAACCGCCATAACAGTCACCAAGCAAATTCAGACAGCTCGGACAAACAAACAGCAAATTCAACGAACGTTCAAGTGTTGAAGTGAGCGACATTCCAATAGCCAGCAGCGGACACAGAACAGCTCAAGAGTCACGTGCACAGCACTTCCGGTCCGTGAAACGTCTCAGCCGTGACAAGTCAACTCCGGAACCCATGCAGCTCCGACGGACACGAAAGGACAACAAGTAAGGAAAAAGACGCCACGTTTAAACAAAAGACGCTACACGACGCCCACCAGTTGACCGCCATAACAGCCGCCAGGCAAAATCAGACAGCTCGGACAAACGCGCAGCAAATTCAACGAACGTTCAAGTGTTGACCGCCATAACAGCCACCCAGCAAAATCAGACGCCTAGAACCAACTAACAGCAAATTCAACGAACGTTCAAGTGTCGAAGTGAGCGACATTCCAAGAACTAGCAGCAAACATAGAACAGGTCAAGAGTCACGTGCACAGCACTTCCGGTCCGTGAGACGTCTCAGCCGTGACAAGTCAACTCCGAAAGCCGTGCAGCACCGACGCACACCAAAGGTCACCAACCAAGAAAACACACATCATGCCTTTTTTTAACGCTACACGACGCCCACCAGCTGGCCGCCATAACATTCACCCAGCAAATTCAGACAGTTCGGACAAACAGACAGCGCAATCCCAACCCACCTATAATGAACCCCCCCCTCCCCCCCACCCCCCTAACAATAATACGTCGTTGGCCGTTAACAGATTAATTAGTGATTTAATCGGGGGGAGGGGGGCGGTTTTAGTGTCGCGATGGATGCTGTTGCAAAGGTTGCACGTTCAAAGATGTTGAGACAATCTAAAGGTGCCAGTTCGTTGTGGGATTTATGGGGTTGTTTGCGGGTTAATTACATGGGCCTTCTTGACCAATTCTGGACGTACACGCGCATACACGCACATACACACACAAACGCGCGCATACGTGCACATACAGGTACACACACGCACACAATTGCGTCAATTTAAATCATTTCAAAACAATTCAATACAATTCCGGGTCTCAGTGAAGAGCACGCAGCACAAATCCGCATTTCCAGACATCGCACGCCGATCATATCACGACAAGCGAAAGTACAGCGCAAGAGAGCACGACAGGCACGCAAATTCACCAGAAACATAGAAGCCACGCACAGACCCAACAACTCATGCGGGAACTCATCCATGCCCTCGCAAGCATGCGCGCGCACGCATTTCTGTACGCCACGTCGGCTCAAACAGGACGGCCTGCTGCTCCTGCTGCTGCTCTCGCCCCCGGGCGGCCGCTGGGCGGGGGGCGGATCCCGCGAACCTCCGCCCCCGCCCAGCG